>PVIR01020562.1:9242-30648 GCA_004026965.1 Petromus typicus | reverse complement strand
AGGAATACACTATGACTATAAATGAACCTTTGAACATAGGTCCAATAATTATAAAACAAAACTTGACAAAATTAAATGGAAATGTAAACAAAGCCATAATTAGAGTTTGTCACAGTTTCCTATCAAGAATCAAGGGAATAACTACATGAGCTCAACAGAAATATGGAAGAGCAACAGAATTAGCCAACTTGGCCTAAAGATAGTTATAGAACATTAGACCCAACAAGAGCAAAAAACACATTATTTTCAAATGCACATAAATCATTGACAAAAATAGAGCATATTCTCAGATCCTTTTTTTTTTTACTTTTTCTTTATGTGGTATTTTATTATGTGTTATGTCCAGCAGCTTATTTCATGTTAACATACATTTAATTGATAATTTTCACCTTACATATTTATAACTATTGTATTCATCTGGATTATTAATTAGCAAGCTAATCCAAACAATTGGCAAACAAAAAGAGATTTGATTACCAAATTTCTAATCAATGCCCTAGGAGGGATGGGGGAAAATGAATACAAGGAGGAGAGAATGTAATGGGTAATCTGGTGCTAACCTTTCCATTCACACCTGAGAGCAGCCAAGAAGGATGGGAACTTGTTGAGTGGTTGCCGAACAGAAAAAGTAATGAGTCATCTGAGAGTGCTCTTGTTTTTGCACTGAATGAGTTGAGAGTGACTCTTCATCGTGTGTGTTATTACCAGTGTCCCGATATCCTCATAGAATGGAAGAGGTAATGTTGTGGGAAAATTGTAGGGAATAGAATAAGAAACGCGAGAAGTTCATCTTATGCCTATGGTGGGTAGGTGCTGATGTGAGCAGACTCTGATGATTTCTAGCAGTAATACCTCTAAGTAGGTCAAAGAATCTCTCTGATATGCACCCCTAACACCAGGAGAGGTAACAACCCTGCTATGAGCTACCAGCATATACTGAAATATAACAGCTGCTTGGTTAGCACTGGTGTGTGTTGTTTTCCTCTGCCTTCTACATGAAGAGAAGGACAGAAAGACATTTCCCTCTGTCAGTATCCCAGGCACCAGCTCTCGAGTAAGTATGGTTTGTTGATCACATCCCTTCCCATTTTAACTCAGCCCCACCCACCACCATCACAGAACTGGCTCCTCAGCCTTTGCCTAAGGAACCTTGAAAAAGGCCATCGCTCATCAGCAGTGAACCCTACAATTTCTACTGGGGTTTGATTCTTCAAGTTCGGAGCAGAGAAAACTCAGACACTAACCTTATGCCCCACTCCATATTCACTAGGAAAAGCTCATAAGATCCACTTCCTCCAGATGCTCTTATGCAACAATAAATCACTGCTTGTTCTGGGTCCCCTCGTTTCCCATAACAATCCTATGTGTTAGTGCTTTTCAGAGACACATGTACCTCACCCTCACTGTGCCATTCCTTGGGCTACACAAAGTTCTATTGACATGCAGCAGACTGATGCTGTGGCCTATCCCAGGTCCATTGTGAGGGAGGCAGATGACCAAACTCAGAGAAGACTTCCTGGCCCACATGCTGTACTTTCACTTTCATTCTAATACAGATGCCATCAAATACCTGGATGCTTGTGGATTCTCAAAACTCAGGAGGCTTCAGATCTGCTTCGTTCTCACTGGGACTTCCGGCCAAGTCTGGAGAGCCTTGGATTTCTACCTTCCACTCACATTTTCAGGTGCCTTTGGCTCGGCACCTGGTGTGGACCATGAAGGGATAGAAATAGTTTTTGGTCTACTGTTACCTGTAAGCATTTTAGTGAAGGGAGGTTTCCTCCTGACCCCTCTTAGCACCTGTGGGTGTACTTTCTATTGCACACCAGTGTCTGGAGAGAAACCGACCAAAAGTCCCTGCTTCGCACCATAATGAAATCTCATTTGAAAGTTTGACAGACTGGTTGAGCTGCCATTTCTGTATCTCCAGAATGAAGATAGTAATTCTTACTATCTCTATGAAAGCATAAGTATACAAATTCAGATAATGACATTTGCTTTTGTTTGTTTGTCTGTTTGGCAATACTGGGGATTGAACTCTTGACCTTGCTCTTTTGAGGCAGGCACCAGAACTGCTGAGCTAAATCTCCAGCCTTAGATAGTGAAATTTGAATTGGACTGATGATTCAGTTTTCCCCCTTGGGTGTCCTGATTTTCTTAGTTACTTGTCATTGTTTGGAAATTATATAAGGCATACCAACATAACTAGACCGAAGTGCAGGCATGATTTATAGGAATGCTATGGTATCTTATTAAATAAATTCACACATATGATGGGGAAAATAGCTATGAAACAGGACTTTCTGAGGGTCCACCCTTGCCTTTTCCTGACTGTGCCCATCCCCCAAGGCAAGAAGTTTAAAATGGTAAGAAAAATATGCCCTAGTTCAAGGCCAGCCAGCCCTACAAAGTGAGACCCTATCTGAAAAAAGAAAGAGGACCAGGGATTTAGCTCAGTGGTTCCAGTGCCTGCCTTGCAAGAATAAGGTCTCTGATTCAACCTCTTCTCCCAAAGTGTGGTCAAGTGGGGGGGGGGTTGTGGGTGGTGCTTGGATAAGGTCATGGGTGTCCAGGCACATGCTATATGTAGCTCTTACTGGGTTCTCTATGCCTTCTATCTCCCTCAAATTATTTTGTACTACAGAATTCTGCACAGTCCTAGGTTTTTAAATTTTCAAATCTCACCTCACAGGTGGTTAATATAGTATATTTGTCAAGATAGCAAAAACAGAACATATGTTGTGTGCTTTCTTAATTTGTGCCTTTTAAACATTTAGAAATATGTCACAAGAAGCACAATTCACACTGTTTTGGATAGTACCATAAATGGGACAAGACAGCTCTTCTTCCACAAAGGCAAGATAACAAGCAACAGACTCAGTCACAGGTAAAGGACAAACATCTTTCAGCCCAGATGAAATTCCTGGGAGAGAATCTGATTGGCTTAGGTTGGGAGCTCTGATCCTTGGTCCAATTAGTCATGTGTATTGAAAGTGACTCTCTTCTTCAAAATGAGGGAACAAGACATCTGTTTCAATGTCTCAGAGAGACTTTTAACTGGCTAAATACATGTATAAAATGAATGCAATTTTCAGATTAGATAATGCAAGTATTATTGTTCTTGTATCAACTGGGAGAACAGTATATCCAGTTATAAGATAAATTGCTCCACACTTTGTTAGTATTTTTCACAGACGGCTTTAATATGAACAATTAACATAAAATAAATTTCTGTCAAAGAGAAACTAAAATTTTCTTAATATGATTCTCATATGTTTTGAGAGGTGATAAGTGTACTAATCAGGTTTAATACTTATTTCCTTATTAGAAAATCAAGGTAAAAGGTTTTTAAAGCATCCCATAAACTTGTTTTTCTCAGTCTCTTTTTAAAAAAGTGACAAACCTAATAAGGTATACAAGGCTTCATTAGAAAGTGTTTGCCAAGCCTTCTAGCGATAGCAGAATGAACATAATTCATAATGGGGAACTCCGAACAATCCTATTTGAAAAAAATGCAAAGGACTAGTATTTGCTTTGGATACAAGAAAAGTAGAGTAACACTGTATCAGCAAGATTATCTCCATGTATCAGGATCAAATGTGAAAGGCATGACAGTATATTTTCAACCTATCCTGAAAGAAAAAAAAAAAAAAGAAAAAAGGAAAGCCTCTCCAAAACAAGAAAGAGAAAATGCCGACATTGTTACCACAGTGTATTTCTTCACCTCAAACAACCCCCTGTTACCGTTTATACTTAACTGAAAGGCCCATCCATTATACCCAAGTCTGAAGCTTTGTCTCCTCCACACTTTTTGCTGACGAACTTCTACTGATTTTGCTTGGCTCCTTCGGTGGTGTACAACCATGTCAAAGTCATCCAGAGTTCTAAACAAAGGCATTTTTTGCTCAGGAGCAAGACTCCATTGTTCTACAGGTAAGAAGGGCTTATGGGAAGTAATTTTATTGTAATAGGTACTAGAGATGCTGGCTGGTTTTTGTTTGTTTGTTTGTTTGTTTGTTTGTTTGTTTGTTTAAGACAGGGTCTCAATATGTAATTCAAACTAGACTTGAACCCATTAAGTAGTTTGAGTGGACCTCAAACTCACAACATTCTTCCTGCTTTAGCCTTCCATGTGCCGGGATTACAGGCATGTCACTATTTCCAGTTTAGAAATGTAATTTCAAAATACTTTTGGTTGAGTATGCAATAAAATGACATTTAAATACTGTGAAGTCCCTCAACAATTTTCAATTTAAATATAAGACTTTTGGGGGAGCTAGGGACTTGGCTCAGTGGTTCCGGTGCCTGTCTTGCAAGCACAATTACCCAGGTTTAATCCCCTAGTAACTACAAACAATGCTGGGTGTGGAGACTCACGCCAGCAGCAATGAGTACCACATACCACAGTGCCAGGCATGGTGGCTCACGCCTGTAATCCCAGCACTCAGGAGGCAGAGGCAGGAGGATTGCTGGGATGTGAGTCTGAGGCTGAGCTCAGGGCCAGCCTGAACTACAAAGCAAGATCCTGTCTCAAAAAAAAAAAAAAAAAAGACTTTTTCTGTACAGAAGTTTAAATAGTAACAAAAGATACAGTTTTGATACATTGCGTATTGTATGATACAATTTAAAAACAGAGTACTTGTCCCATTCTTTCAAGTATAAATAATTTGTGATTTATGATACAATCATTCATTCTTTAAAGTGTGAAGCTTTTCTCAAACATTTCTTTTCCTCTTTGAATTCTTATTTCATTTTCACTTCCCTTAGTGAACTGCATGTTCATGTAATAACTGTGTGCTTTTCGCCTCATATTAATTACCTCCAACATCTCATCATATTTATTTACAGTAAAATAGGGAATAAAAATTGAATTTAAATGAACTTTCCCCTATTACCATGCAGTCAAAGTGTTTGATTAAAAGTCAATTCATTATTGCTAGTCATTAATTGTTACAAACATTATAAAAGTGTTGCACATTAACAGTAAGATAACCCTGGAAATGGGTAGATAATCCAATGACCGTTTATAGTTCAGTGGTATGAGGATGATCATGAAGAAACAAAGGCAGAAAAGGAGAAGTAAAATGAGTTTTGTGCATGAGAAACTCTCAGGAACATCAATCATCAGAAAGATGTGCTCACTCAAAAGCTTAGTCCCACTCCCTCAGAGTTAGATGTGTCCAAGAATCCCCTGGGAAATCTTGTCTCCCCACCCCCCAGAGAGGTACTTATTCAGCTTTGAGTATCTTTGGGCTCGATGAACAGATTTAAAACTACATTTGTATAATACATAATTATTATTACTTATTTATTCCATTCAGAAAACTTAAAACTTTCTGTGTTATTTCATAGATATAGCTATCACAAACTGAGCTGGTATAAACATAAGTGCACATATATATGTCCTTGTGATATGAATCTTTTAATGTTTTTGTGTTTATATCTAGCAGGGGAATAGCAGGGTCAAATGGGACCTCCAAATCTAGTTTTTTGAGGTATCTTCACACTGATCTCCACAGTGGTTGCACCAGTCTACATTACCACTAATAGTGGAGAAGGGTTCCTTTTTCTTTGCAGGCTCACAAGTATTTATTGCTGGTTAATTTCACAATAGCAACCATTCTTTGTGCAGTGAGATGAAATCTCAGTGTTGTTTCCATCTGCATCTGTAGGATAACCAGTGATGTTGAGCATTTCTTGATATGCTTCTTATCTGCTTTTACTTCTCCCTCTGAACAGTGTCTGCCCATCAACTGGAGACTAGATAAAGAAGACACAGTTGTTTTTATAAAATGGAATATTACTCTGCCATAAGGAATGACAAATTTGAGTCATTTATACTCAAATGGACATATACATAAGTTAAATAAATAGGTTCCAGATGTATAAATACCATATCTTTTCTCTGACATGAGAAACTGAAGATGTAAATGAGTTCTAAAATGTTGGATAGATATAGTGAAATAGAAAATATTCCAAGAGAAAAGAGGGTAGGGGTAAGTAAGGAAGGGAAAGAAAAAATTTGATGGTAGAAAAAGAAAGCAAAGCTTCTTCATATGGGGGCGAGGTATAGTGGGCTGGGGAATTGGAAAAATGAGAATTAAGTTGTGTCATGTACTGGTACAAATTCTCAATATCAAGTGTGATCATGATGTGTATATAAAAATGTACCAATAAAATCAATTTTTTTAAAAAATTTAAACTCTCTGAAGATGCCTTTATTGAATAGCAAAGAAAGTCTAAGTGAAACCGTTATCATTTTTAGCTAGACATGTTTAGGAGGGAGTTGATAGAGGGTAATGAGAAGTTAAAGCAATCTTTTTGTCCCCCCACCCCCACTCATAGTTATGGCTTGTCATTTCTTTGATTTGCTCTGCATGAGCAGCTGGTTCTTTCAACCCTCAGAGGCCCTAAATTACCCAGTTTTCCAACTTGAATTTCTAGCCACTAGTGAAAAGATCTTACTCAGAAAAAACTATATTCTCTTCCATATTTGTCCACAAAATATCTTCCATATAGCCTATATTGGTCTTGAAAAGTTTACTAAAAGAAGCAGCTAATACATTCCAACATCTTGAAATGTTTTGACCTTTTTCCTTAAAGTGACGGTCTCCATGGAATTTTTTGTTTTCTGAGTTACCATAGATAACAGCTTTTCACATATTTCCCACTGTATAATGAGGTTACTGTACTTTCCAGATGTTAATAACTATGTTGCTGTATCCACTACCTCACTCTTTAACTAACATCCACTTTTAGGTCCCAAAAATCTACAGTTTTTTTTAGGATGCGAGATCAGTCACTATAATAAGGCTCAAAATGGCAATGTTTTTTGTTTTTCTTTGTTTTGTTTTGTTTTTTTGAGACTGGGTCTCATTTGTAGTTCAGGCTGGCCCCGAGCTCACTATGTAGCTCAGGCAAGCCATGAACTCATAGCAATCCTCCTGCCTCTGCCTCCCCAGTGCTAGAATTACATGCATGAGCCATCATGGTCACCACTGTCATATGTGGTAATGATTGCTGGTGGGTGTGAGTCACTATGCCTGACATTGTAATATGTGGTTACTGGGGATGGAACTAAGGACCTTGCACTTGCAAGGCAAGTGCCGGAACCACTAAGCTAAATCCCCAGCCCATGGCAATGGTTTTAACAAAATGGTTCACTTTCAGTCATTACTCAAGTTTAAACAGCGCTGAGCTGATACAGAGTTCCAGTATATTGGACAGCCAGACTCCTAATGCCTTACTGTTATGTCATCCTAAATAGTTTCCCACATCATTGAGGGGCAGCATCAGGTCTGTATCTCAAGCATTAGAAAGGAAAAAAGATGATATAGGGGAAGAATCCTCTTTATTCAAGACCTGATCAGAAATTGCACACGTTACATATTCTCGTGTCCTATTGGCCAGTTCTTGATCACATAGTCACCCCGAGCTAAAAGGAAGTTTAAGAAATGTCCCTTAGGGGAAGACCATGTGCCTCAGGTAAAATGTTAACCTCACAGAAACGAGGAATGGGTTGGATGTTGGGAAAAAAATAGCACACTGCTTTCTGGGTTCCTTACCTATACAACTGCAAAACGTCACTCGGTCTACTCTTCTAAATTCACTGCAATTTCATTTGCTGACACTTCTTCGGGCCATGAGATATTGTCTATCCGGTGGTTGCTTTATGGCTAAGAATTACCCCTCAACAAATAATTCAAACCATGTGTCATAGCTATAACATATCAGAAGTATGACAGAGTAAAAACAAATTTGTGTTGTCTCAGACAAACTATGTCTTTCTTAAAAGAACACAAGAAAATGCTCATTTTTCTTTAGGTTTTCTTTGTCATATACTGTTATATCCAGAAAGCCATCCTTCCCCCATCCCTCACTGCCTTCCTCTTAATCTTTCCTGCCTTTTTCCCTCTCTGAGGCTTATATCTAACAACCTTAAGCTTCTTTATTCATAACAGAAACTTTTATACAGTATCCTATTTGTAAGGTAGATAGTATTATCTGGAGTTTACAACTGCGGCTCAGAGGAATTTATCCGAAGAACACGAGATTACTTCAGTCATTGACATTTCTCCACCGTGCTATGCTCATTACTTCTGAGCAATGCCCTGGAAGTTCATGTATCTCTGCCTAGAGACAGAATGACTCTGACTAAAATAGGTGGCTTGCCTGTTTGGGAGAGTGTCGAGCACCACAATCCCACAGGTCAGAAGAACACATAAGTGCAGCTGGTTTAAGAATCAGTTTTAGGGCCGGGGAGTTAGTTCAGTGGTTCCAGCACCTGTCTTGCAAGCTCTAGGACCGGGGTTTGATCCCCGGTAACCACATACAATACTGGGTGTGGAGACTCACGCCCAGCAGCAACCAGTGCCACATACCACAGTGCCGGGCGTGGTGGCTCAGGCCTGTAATCCCAGCACTCGGGAGGCAGAGGCAGGAGGATTGCTGTAATGTGAAGTTGAGGCTGAGTTCAGGGCCAGCCTGAACTACAAAGCAAGACCCTGTCTCAAAAAAAAAAAAAAAAAAAGAATCAGTTTTAAATCTCACAGCTGGCACTGCTTACTATGACCCTAAACAGATACATTCCTTCTCTCTTCATAATGATTCACAATTTAGCAGGACACAAAACGCATCAACGTCCTTGTACCCAAGAATGACCAGCAGAAGCATAATTTTTCTGTGTATCATATAGAAAGTATTCTGAAGAGGAAGAGGCGTAATCTTCCTTCTTTACTATTTTGCAAGCTGGAAAATCAGTTAAAAGTTAAACTGTGGCCACTTCACGCCCCCCCCAAAAAAAGATATATGGAATTCCTAACCTCTGCCACCTGTATGTATGATCTTATATGGAAATATGTCTGTACAGATCTAATTAAGATGAAGTAATTAGAGTCAGCCCTAATTCAATAATACTGGAAGTGGAAGAAGAGGAAATTTTAAACACACACATTGATAGTATGTCATTTAAAGACATAGGTAGGAGCAAAAGGAAAATGACATAGAGACAAACCAAAAGATGGCTGGCTGCATGATGACAAAAGCAGCAATCAGAGTGACAAATCTATGAGCTGAAGAACACAGAGGAATGGAGAAAACAGAGAAACTGAGAAGCAACAAGAAAGGATTTTTCCCTACAACTTTCTGAGAAAGGATAGCCCTACTAACTCGTTGTTTTGGATTTTCATCTTCGAGGACTGTGAGACAATAAATTGCTGGGTTCTGAATCACTCACTTTGTGGGGTTTTCAATGGCAGCCCTAGGAAAAATAATACAGAAACCAAGCATCCATCTCAGAGCATGAGATGGCTTGTGTGGATTTCAGGACACAAAATCATAGAAACCTGAGGACTGGGCTTCAGAGCATAGCGATCCAGACTGTATTCTGTCTTTGGAGTTTTACTTGACAGAGAAACAAGTTTGAGTCCTGAAAGAGCTATTTCTTGGAGTTCCTGTTACCCACTGATGACAACGACTCTGACACAAGTCATACGCATCTCCTGCCATGTCTGTCTGCAAATGGCCACAGTGAATAGTGCTCAGCTGCATCGCTATTCTGGTTCCCTACTCATTTTCCCACTGAAAATAGGAATCTAATAAACCTAATTATATACTCTATTCTTACCAAGGAAGACACTACAATTAAGTTCCTTTTCTGGGATTGCTAGAAACTAATGGCAAATGCCTCTAGGGCTGAAATCTTCAGTTATTAGAATTTAAAAAGTAGGGTAGCATGGTAGGTAGAAGTACAGACTATGACATCAAATAATCCTGGAATCCTACTCTAGCTCTACCACGTAATAGCTACTTACATGATTCTTAAGGTTTCTCATGCATAAAACAGGTGATAAAGGCAAGGTGTCAGGGGATTTCTGACTGGAGAAGGGGAAACAAGAAAAAATGGTAGTGATCTTATAAGACTGTTGAAGCACACATACGGAGCTCAGTAATGTTCTAGACACAGGAAGTCCCTTCTCACTTTGTCAAAACTTTTGCACGTAGAATTTCATTTCCATGGTGCTCTCTTAAGACCGTCATCAGCAAAGATATACTCTATATCCTTAACTTCCATTTACTTGTGCATGTGTGTATGTGTGTGTGTGTGTATGTGTGAATGTGCACACACATGCAGTTCTAGGTATTGAAACCAGAACTTTCATACTGGGCTACATCCCCATTTTACTGTTTTATCTTGAGACAGAGCTCATTAAGTTGGCTAGGATGAGCTTAAACCTGCAATCCACAGGTTCAGCACCTCAGAGTGCTGAAACTACAGGCGTGCACCACCACGCCTGGCTTATATTCATGCTCACTTTGGGGCTTATTGCTTCAGAAAATCCTATCATAGTCTCCCTATAACTAAGTCTGTCACATCATCTTACAATGTTTTATCACAGGTTTGAGTACAGTTTCACCTCAGGTAATTTCTTGTGCTACTTTTGCTTAATTTCTGTCTTCTGGGCCATCACTATTCAGAGTGCAGTCTACTGAGCAGTGCTGGTCTGTGAACTGTTACTCACCCACTGGGAGATTAATATAGAAACTAAGATTATTTTGAAACTTTTACAGCACCTTGACACAATAATTGGGACTTGTATTTTGTATGTTTTGATATTTTTATTTTGTTTTTCTAGTAACTTTTTTATCATAACCCCATAAAAGTTATCTGTCATAATAGATGTCTTTAAGCACTCTTGAACTAATCTCTCATCACAGATATTTCAAGAACCACAGCTCTGAACCAAGGACAAGCAAGGTTCTTTCTGTAAAAGGGGAAATACAAAACTCCAGGCTTTTCAAGCTATGTAATTTTCATTGCAACTATATAACTGTCTGGTTAGCATAAAAGCATTCACCGCATTAAGCATCACTGCTTAAAGGAATAAACATGGCTGTGTTTCAATAAAACTTTATATTCCGTAACAGATGATGGGCTCACTTGACTCACAAGCTGTAGTTTGCCAACTGCTGTTATAGGTCATAAGCTCCCAGGGGGACAAATGCCTCGTTTGTTTTATTCTTCACTGTTTTCCCAGTGCCTAACATGTCCCTTATACATACTCAGTAAACATGTGTTAAAATGAGCATAGCATACTCTCTGATACAGTTGCAGCTCTTGCTCGAAATGACACAGAGGTCACATATCTGAGGTCACCAAAGCCAGAGATGACCATGAGAATGATTTTAACTGGCTGAAAAGCAAGACAAAACCCATAAATGTCCTAGGAATGAAACACAGCAAAGGGAAGCAGAGGCAATAAATAACCACTTGCTTAAACAAGGAAAGAAAGTTTGGGTAATTGGTGATGTTTTGAGAGTGGTGTGGAAGGCTGGAAGGACTGGCAATAGGAAACCAGAGGAGAATCAAACCAGATTGCTTGGCTGAGGCTGTGTGTGAGACACGGCATACGTGAGACGTGGCCATGACACAGAGGGCGGTCGTTTTCTCAGTTTCATAGCCTGGGATGAGACCTTCAGGAAAGGAGATGATTCTGAGAATGCCGAGTAGACATGAGCATGCCCAGTAGACACCATGTGCAAAGGCTACACTTTTGACAAGAAAAAGCTTATAGATGAGGAGTTATTATTAAAACTAAAGGAGGAAGACATCACCAGAACATCAAGGATATTTTATCCCTTGAGAGAATTCATGATGGGTGAATGCATGACAATCACAATTACTGGGAAACGGACCAACATCAGAATGACAGGGATATTATAAGGCAACAGTAGCATGTTAGAAGCCTTGGAAATAGTTTTTAGTAGAGAAAGCAATTATTTCCACATGTGCCCTTTCCAAAGGCCTTGTTTCAGTCTGATGTAAAAATCAGATTGCATATATCCTTCACTATAAATGCCTTCTTAAACATTTTTTTCAAAATCTGGCTGGCTCCTGAGATAGGGTTCAAACTCCTTCAGCCTGTAGAGAAAGTCTCATTTAATGATTCCAGTTGATCTTTCTAGGCACTTTATTATGTTAAGCACCACTGTCTTTATCACTTTTCTTGTCGCTGACACAAAATACCCAACGCCCACAACATATAAAGCAGGAGACGCTTATTGCGACTCATGTCTTTCATTGGCAGCATCTTGGAGGCCAGATGGGAAGAACGGAGCCAGCTGACCTCTTCAGTGAGCGCTGAGGAGAAAAAGGACGTTCGATCCTGCTGACATGCTGCAGGGAGAAGTGAAAACACCTGAGGCGAAGCTGTTTACCTGGAGAAGCCCCTCGGAGAGGGAGACCGGTGAATCCTGTGGACTTTAATTGCTTGTGCGTGTGCCTGAGTGAATAAAGCCAAGGAGTGCCAGTCATTTGGGGCCTGCGTTGAAGGAAAATATGACCTCCCTGTCCTCTCTCTCCCAGATTCTGACTTGTTGCTGTTTCTCTTTATTTTTCATCTTCACCAGCACTTGGTCAGGTTTGAGCCCAGTTAATACGCTGGGTCCTACAATAGTGGGGGAGCCCCCAAGTAAGGGAGGCTCGAAAGGGAGGCCTGGGCAGAGAAAATCTGTTCTCATCATGGCTGGGAAGGTAGAGAGACAGTGAAGGGAAGAAGTAGGAAGGAAGAGACACCTCTCCAGGTCTGGATCCCAGTCTCTTCCAAACAGACTCCACTGCTTAAGAGCAAGTCAGCTGTAGATAGCACTGTCCTAATCCAGTCACTTTGGAAAAGCCCATCTGTGGGTGCGGGAGCTTTGGGGAAAAATCTAGACATAAACCTTAAGAACCACCTTCTCAGTCTGTACTCTTCTTGGAGCTGCAATACGCCTTTCATTCTTCTCTCAACATCCTGTGCCCTCTGCACAGTGCCTTTCTCTAGTTGTTCTCTGCCTGTGGTGCCCTTCTTTTCTTCCCCACCCAACATATTGCCATCTCCCTTAAAGATGAGGTTCTAACAAACTGCTGAAACTTCTTCACCTCCTTATGCAGAGAGGTGGTTGGTGTCTCACTCTACAGGGCTTGGTCTCTCTCTTAGAGCCTAATTGTTTGTATGTCTGACTCTATGCTGAGGTAATGTCCTCCTTAAATGATACTTTTAATATTCTGGGGCTTAAGGCCAGACCGGCAAACACACAGGCCCCTCATCATGCCACACTTGAAGCAATCTGAGTACTGTTGTGCCCTGCAGTCGCTCTTGCTTTATCCTTTTCACAGAGAAATCTTCGCTTTTGTCACTCTAGGACCCAGACAGGAGAAAACGTCCCTATGCAAGCTTCATCAGATCTATACCCAAACCTACAGGGAACCACTCAGGAAACTTTTCAACCCTATTTGTGCTTCCTGAAAAATGTGACCAGAATGTCTTTATTAATTAATACTACTACTAATAATTAGTTTACTGACATAACATACTTCCAAAAATTATACATCAAATCTAATGTCCTTTATGAGGAAGCAAAAGTATCTGTTTTTCTCTATTAACAGTGTTTTGCCAGTATGTGAAAATTATCACGTAACAGTTAAATCCAGTTTCTAGATCCTTCAAAATAAAGTTCCCAAGTGAACACTGCAGAGCTCAGAATGTCTGTGGAGAGGACTAAAAATTATAGCAACAACCTAGTTTCTTACTTCTTTCTTCTCTTTCTTTCTTTACCTTTCACTTTATGTCTCCACAAAGCACTTTCAAGGTATACTTTATATACCTTACTGTCCTGAGGATCATCTTGAGTAAAATAAGCAAACATTCTTCCACTGAGCCATGTGGGTATGCTACACCCAAAAGTCATTAGCACCAAAATGAAACCCTTCAGTTAAATAAGTAACTTGCAGAGTTTAAATGTTTCACTTTATCTCATTAAAAAAAACTTTGACGTGAGTTCATTCTTTTGTAGTTTTCTCACTTAAAATAGTTATCAAGGTACAAATTTTCATGTTGTAAATCTAACCCCGTCAAAGTGACATCTCATACTCATTTTCAAAGGGACATACCTATTGAACAATTATTTCCAAGGGAAGATATTATTTGGAAAGATACATAAGGATACATTAGGAAAGATAACAAAAAGTTAGTTTCAAGTATCCCGAAACTCTACCAGGTATGTTACAGTTAACAGTGGGGGAAGGGAGGAACATGGAGGCGGAATAGGCTCTGGTCATAGCTTCACCCCCAGACTGCAGCAGACCCTCATCTGCTAAAAGGTTTCTTTTTTTCCCAAAAAGTATGCTCTCTTTTCTAAATTTGAGTTGTGACTTATAAATAGGTTATAAATCACTTTGGAGAGTTAGGACTATAATTTCTGATTAAAAAGAGGAAAGTAAAATAGCACTGAAAAGCAGAGAAGAAAATCAAAGGAAAAACTTTTGTTTTAGCTGTATATGTGTATATATTTAGTTACCTGTGTGTATATATCCACTAAGATCCAACATTAAATTCAGTTCTTTCTAATGAGCCAGCAACAAATGTTGGCGAGGCTGTGGAGAAAAGGGAATCCTTCTCCCCTGCTGGTGGGAATGTAGACTCGTACAACCTCTGTGGAGATTCCTCAAAAAACTAGAATTGGAGGTCCCATTTGACCTGGCCATCGCTCTGCTATATACACAAAGGCATTAAAAGATTCATTTCACAGCGACATATGTGCACCCACGTTCATAGCAGCTCAGTTTGTGATTGCTAAGTCTTGGAAACAACCCAAATGTCCATCAACTGGAGACTGGATAAAAAAGATGTGGCTCTTTTATAGAATGGAGTATTACTCTGCCATTAAAAATGATAAGATGGAGTCATTCATACTCAAATGGATGTACCTTGAGGACGCCCTCATATGTGAAACAAACAGGTCACAGATGTGTAAATATTGTATCTTTTCTCTAGTATGAGAAAATGAAGTTGTAAATGAGTTGTAGTATGTATAGTTGATATTGTGAAGTAGAAAATATTTAAAAGGAAAGAGTGTATCAGTAAATAACGAGGGGAAAATGAATGTGGTAATAATAAAGAAAAAAGAAAACAAAGTTTGTGTATATAGGGTGTCGGGTGTTGCAGGGCGAGAGGAAAAGGGAAAAAATGAGAATCAAGTCATATCATATTCTGGTACAAACTCTCAAACTTGAATGCGATTATGATGTGTATTCATAATGTACCAATAAAGATTTTTTAAAAATAAAAAAATTCAATTCTTTCTGTGGATTACAGTTCAAAAGATAAATGAAATACAAAGTGAAATATAGACATAGATGAAAGAAATAGCTGTCCCCAAAATACTGTAGCCAACACCATGGGAGACACTTTTCTCCATAACATTAATGGACATCTTCACAAATACATTCATAGTAGAAAATGACTGCCTTTAACAACAGTGGTAGCCAGAAATTTAGCTTAGTGGCATCACATCTGCCTCATAAGCACAAGGCCTGGAGTTCAAATTCTGATACCCACGGGGCAGGGGACAATGTTAACTAAAAGTTAGGAGAGAGATGAATTTACCTAAATTTCAATGTAAAGTTGAGAAGACAAACTTCAACTTTAGGCTGAACTTCTCCAATTTCTTCATATTAAAAAAATTCAGAGATGATTGGAAAGAATGCTTAAATTCTCAAAAATATGTAGTCCTGTTCCATTCTATTCTTTTCTGCTCTAGTCTAGTCTATTCCATTCAGTCCTGTTCTCTTCTAGTCTTCCGATGTGCCAACAACAAACCTTAAGTATAATCAAGCATTTCCATACAATTCGTATACCAGGTGGAACATCTTCCTTATTTTCGGTTTCCTTTTTCTGTTATAGAATGAATCCCCCTTAAACAAAATGTAGGAAGAAGGAAAATTACTCTAACGACCACTGATTAAAGCAAATAATGAATCTTTTTTCTAAATCTGAATCACCTGGCGATTTCAGAAAGATTGACTTTATAATCTAAGGACAAAGTTAAAGATCACATCATTTAGAGCCTTCTGTTTGATTTCTCTTGTATCTTCAAGTTATGCAAATAATTTCTGTTAAAATGGAGAGCAAATTGAGAGAGCATTACAGAGTCAGCCTTTGTGCTGGCAGAAACATACTCTGATAATTTTGAGTGGGAGTGAATGCTGGAATTCTTTTTAAATAGAATATCAGCTGCATAATTCTCTGACCTCACACCCACTTGTGCCAGGCTTCCATTTTCTCTACCCAGACTGCAGTGGAAAGAGATCAGAAGAGCGTCTTACAGGGAAGCAGTTTCACCCTCCATATCCATTCTTCTCAAACTCCAGTTTAAAGGTAGAAATGAAATCTAAACAAGGTGTGGTGCGGGATGTCAGTTTAGCCTCAGCCTGCACTGTTATCTCGTCTGATTTACCTACTCCCTGAGCGTTCAAAGTCTTATCTCTGATTCATTCTTTCTCAACCCTCTGAACCTTGAACAGAAAGAGCTGGCATTTCAGAACTCAAGAACTATCATCGAAATCTAGGGTCCTGAACATGAGTGCAATATGAGATCTCCGATCACCAGACTGTCTGTTTTGTGAACTCCTCTCCCACAATTTCTCCTCTCATCTCTTGCTGCCTTCCTGCGAGTGTCAAACTCAGTCAGCATGCTCCTGCGGCATCCAGGGCCCCCTCTGCCTGAAAAGTTTGTCCTTTTGTTTTCTGCATGGCCTAACAGCAGTCTGCCTTTATTTATGTATCTAAGATTTTCTGTTCCCTGTTCTTCTGGATCATATGTACATTGCTCTGTTTTTCTTCATAGTACTTGTCATTACTCTTGGGTTATTCCTATTTTTTATTATTATTTTTCTATTTTTTGTTTTTCATCTCCGTTCACCAGAATATAAGCTCCATTAGGACTAGATTTTTTTTGTTTTGCTCATTTCTCTATCTTTACTACCTAATACAATCCTTAATAGCGTGTCCATAACTATTTGTTGGCTAAATGAGTAGATCTAAACAGGAAGAAGAGCCAGGTGAAGATTAGATATGGGCATAAGTAGTTTAAATCAAACCCCAAAGGTCAAGTGGCCAAACACCCGAAACAACCAGCATTTGTTTCTCCTTTATTGGACACTCTTCTGCATGTGGCCAGAAGAAAGAAATAAGAACATTCCCGGCTCTCCGCCTTTGGAATATGTCCAAGAGCGTCTTACCACTACCTAATTGGAATTTCTCTCCTCAGGTGCACCTCCTCTACTTTGTTTGACTTTGCTACAGACTCTCACCTAGTGATTCAGCTTCGACCAGACTGGAATGTGGCAGTTCCCACAATGATACGTCTAATATGAACATGTGCTCTGAGATGTGAGCTAAAAACTAGGCTCCACCTCAATCAAATTAGGCCTGCTCGTCCTCCAAACCCAGATTTTTTTCTTTTCTTATCTCCAGCTTTACAGAGAGAACAAGCCTTTCACACTGGCTATTACCATAACTGGAGATTTCCTAACTGCATGTGCCAGTTAGGTGGTCTAATAAATATCCTTCTAACTCAAAGCAATCTGATTTATCAGGCTGTATTAATCTGAGAGTTCTGATCAGTGTAGTGAAAATCCCAATAGCAACACTACTGAGGTTTCGGCTTAACTACAAAACTAGGACATGAACTAGAAACTAGGGAAAAATGGTTGTTCATGTAGACTAGTTCCACTTGGTAATGATTAGGATACTAGGATACTAAGTTGGAGCTTGTTAATTAATAGTGGCCGATACATTTTACAAAACTAAGATTAATTATAAAATATATCACTGATTTTCACTTAGCTCCAACATACTTCTTTAGCTCTGATTCAAGGCTGAAACTATAGTATAAATATCTTGAGCCTATAGATTCAGACTGGACTGTGCAAGCTATGGTTGATTAAGGAAGGCAGCTGGCAATCTTGATAGAATTACTATAACTGTAGCTATAAATTAATCCTTAAAAACTCTAACACAGATCCCCAAATCTTGTTGGTTATGAAAACTATTAGAAAGGCTTCTGAAAATAGAGATTCAAGACTCCAACCCTCAATTTCCAAATTCAAAAACCCTGGTGAGGTATAAGAATGCCTCTGAGCATGTTTAATAAATAGAGTGAGCCCTTGGTTTACAAACTCAATTGGTTCCCAAGAGCTGGGTATAATTCAAATTGATTGTATGTCAATACAGCTGAGATATGGATGTTTACCTGGATACATACCATAGCTAACAAGAGGCAGATGAATCTTCCATTAACCTAATTACCCCAAGTTGTTCTTATGTCAGGCTAGTCATAATTTAAGGGTCCATTGTACTAGACAGAGATGTACTAAGGCAGAGATGTTTGTAATACATGCTGCTATGATTTTTAATCCCCTTAGATTTTACAAAAATAATTTGTAGGCAATATGCATAAATTGATTATATTTCTACTATTATGAATAGTTATGGACAGGCATGAAATATTCTTCTTGTAATAATGATTCTCTTTTTTTAAAAAAGTAAATAAACTCCCAGAATATCAACTGGATATTAACTAAATTAAAATTCCAGGGCCGAGGATTTAGCTCAGTGATTCTGGCATCTGCCTGGCAAGCACAAGATCCCAAGTTTGATTTCCAGTATCACACACCACAGTGCCGGGCATGGTGGCTCATGCCTGTAATTCTAGCACTCGGGAGGCAGAGGCACGAGAATTGCTGAGTTCAAAACTAGCCTGGCTACATAGTGAGCTCAAGGCCAACCTGAAGTATGAAGCAAGACCCTATCTCAAAAACCTAAAAATTAATTAACTAAAACTCCAAACTAAATTTTGTTTATCTTCATCTCATAGAAAAACGGCCCCAGATTCTTTTCATGATACCCAGTACTCCATTTCAGAAGGTGCTCAATTTGTATTTTAAATATTACCTAATAAATGTCATTCCACTATCCACTCTGGGCTATAAATACTCCTAAATTATTTGATTTCTTCTGCCATAAACAGGAGTTTTAGACTTTTCACAATCAGACACACCTTCGTTGGAATCGTGTAGGTTTCCCTTGGCCTGATCTTGAACAAGTCTCATACCCATGCCCCAACATGTTGATCTTACTGGTAAAACAACTGCCATATTGTTTAAGTGGAATTATGTGTAAAGGCTTGGAATGCAATACTTTGTTCCATTAGAATGCATGTTTCTTAGGGGCAAAGAGATTTTAGGCTTTAAGCTGCAATCAAACCTTTAAAACAGTACTAAGGATCAGTTTAATATATTTTCAGTGAGGAAGGAAGAGAAGAAAATACAAATGTATATTCAGTATCTGTTTATGATCATTGTTATTTGCTCTTTTTATCACACTGACTTCTGAAATGCTTCTGTGAGTGAACATATGTATAATAAATGAATATGTACCTAATACCACCTGACTCATAAGACGCCCCTACCTTCCTTTTTATCATCCCACTTGGTAAAGTTACTCAATCTTTATTTTTTATGATATTTGATGAAAAACAGCATATAAAGCAAAGAATGACAAGTAATAGACTGAAGCTACGACCACAATGCTGTAGATCAGGGGTCCCTAAACCTCAGACCATGGACTGGGACCTGGAAACATGGCAGGACACAGGGTAGTCAAAGTTTCATCTATATTTATAGCCACCACCCACGGTTTCCATTACCATCTGAGCTCTGCCTCCTCTCAGGTCACATGTCGCATTGGTTTCTCTTAGGTGGAACCTGCTGTGAACTGTGTACACAAGGAATCCCCGTGGTTGCATACTCCTACGAGAATCTACTGCCTTATCTTCAGAAGTGGTGGTGAGGTGGTGATGCTAGCACTGAGGACTGGCTGCAAAAACAGATTAATATCAACAGAACTTAGGCTGCACAGAGACCATAAGCTGTGAACTGCTTGCAGGCTCAGATCAACACCTTCACACTGAGCAGTAAGTGATAAGTAAACTGTATCTCATCATTGGCTTAATAAGTGGCAAGTGAGTTGATACACGTCAATTGTACACCTTTATGTTGGACTCTGACATGTTTTAGTCCAGGTTTGTCCCACCTGATATCTTACAGACCCCTCCCATCCCATCCATGCTTCTTTCTTGTACTGTGCACTTGTCTCAGACACAGTTTTGGTTAAGCCTACAAACTAACTTTAGCCAAAATTAGTTTTAAAAGTCATTGGAGAGCTTCTAAAAAGAAGAAAATACTCAAAGACAAAAATAGCAGAAGCCTCTTGCCAACAAAAAGAAAACTACATTAAAAAAATACCAAAAATTCTACTTAAATTACAGGTTCACTGAAAGAGGTGATCCACATTTTCCAAGCCTACTTTGTGTAACATGCAGTGGTCAGTTATCCATCGAAGCTGTAACACCTTCAGAACTACTTTGCCACGTGGACATCAAGCAGCCTGCGTTAAGATACAAGACTTTGGATATTTTTCTTAAAAAAAAAAAAAAAACCTAAAACAAAAAAGCAGAAGCAGTTATTGAAGGTCACTATTTCATCAAATATGTCTACACTGAGAATATCATTTTTAGTTGTTAATTACTTGTCTAAAGCTAGGAAGAATTACTTTCATCACAGATGAAGATTTGAGCCTACACGTTACTAAGGACATTTACATGAACTTCTAGGAGAAACTGCAGTTCTTTTGGCTGGCACCATCACTAGAAAACTTGATAAAATAGCAAAGAATACTGAGATGTAAATATTAGGATTAATGAGTTTCCATGGTACACAATTCACGTTGAGGAGTCTACTAATGTTGACAATGAGGTTACAATACTTGTTTTTCTGTGATAACATTTTTAGAAAAATGTCAATATAATGTGTACTTTTGTTGCCAACCAACACTACAGCTTCAGGACTACTCATGTCTTTAAATAATGATATATCAGTACAACTGAATTGATCATTTTTCCTCCATACAAATACACAGATGAAGTGGTCATCATGACAGGAGAGTTTTCTGGCTTTACCACCCAGATCAAAGAATTTGCTTCTGAATGTGCATCTGTGGCTTCTGTCATCCATAGAGCAATTGTAGCTAGCTGAAAAATATTACCTGAGCCTGACAGTGTTTTGCTAGATGTGATTAAAATTATCAATCACACAAAAGTGCAAACCTTTAAGTCACATTTGTCTGTGCAGCTCTGTAAGGAGATGGACACAGAGCACCCGTGTCTTCTACACAGGAGTGAGATGCTTTCTAAAGGTCAATGATTGGCCAGAGTTTTTAAGTTATGAGAACTGCTCCAAAGATTGTTTTTAAAAGTCATTACTGGGCCGGGGAGTTAGCTCAGTGGTTCTGGCGCCTGTCTTGCAAGCGCAGGGACCCGGGTTCGATTCCCTGGTAACCACATAACAATACTGGGTGTGGAGACCCACACCCAGCAGCAACCAGTACCACATACCACAGTGCCGGGCGTGGTGGCTCACGCCTGTAATCCCAGCACTCGGGAGGCAGAGGCAGGAGGATTGTGATGTGAGTTTGAGGCTGAGCTGAGGGCCAGCCTGAGCCACAGGGCGAGACCCTGTCTCAAAAAA
>PVIR01020561.1:11638-30579 GCA_004026965.1 Petromus typicus | reverse complement strand
GGGAGCCGGGGAGTTAGCTCAGTGGTTCCGGCGCCTGTCTTGCAAGCGCAAGGGCCCGGGTTCGATTCCCCGGTAACCACATAACAATACTGGGTGTGGAGACCCACACCCAGCAGCAACCAGTACCACATACCACAGTGCCGGGCGTGGTGGCTCACGCCTGTAATCCCAGCACTCGGGAGGCAGAGGCAGGAGGATTACTGTGATGTGAGTTTGAGGCTGAGCTGAGGGCCAGCCTGAACCACAAAGTGAGACCCTGTCTCAAAAAAACCTAAAAAAAAATAAATAAATAAATAAATAAAATAAAATAAAAATTAAAAAAAGGAGTTACAAAGTCAATGGAAAGACTAAGTGCCTGGCTCGGATCATCTGCCGGGTCCTCAGTGGGGACGTACCTCCAGGTGACTCCCACCCACTACACAGTCTTCCCCACACCCTCTACGACGCACCTAAAAAATACAGTAATGACACCTGGATAACTCATTTTCTCAATCTCACATATAGCATGAATCATTTCTTTAGAAAGTTTTGTTAGGACTGGGGATTTGGCTCAGTGGTTCCAGCGCCTGTCTTGCAAGCGTAAGGACCCGAGTTCGATCCCCTGGTAACCAATCACATACCATACTGGGTGTGGAGACTCAGCCCAGCAGCAACCAGTACCACATCCCACAGTGCTGGGCGTGGTGGCTCACGCCTGTAATCCCAGCACTTGGGAGGCAGAGGCAAGAGGATTGCTGTGACGTGAGTTTGAGGCTGAGCTCAGGGCCAGCCTGAACCACAAAAGCAAGACCAGTCTCAAAAAAGAAAGTTTTGTTAATTTTTATTAATTTTAATATGATCTAAGTAAAAAACCTTTGTTGTCCATATACCCAGTCACAAATTAAGGACCCTGGTTCTCCTTACAGCTTGATTTCTTTGCTTCAGGCCTCCCTACAGAGAAATGCTATACAACATAACCCTTAATGATCACAGGACAACTTCAGAAAAATTAGTTACAAGCCAATGGATTCCTCATGGCTGAGACATGAAAGAAAAATAACCTCTTTATTTATTATGAAAAAAATTATTTATAAACAGATCAAAATGAGAAAGTCACAATCCATGGTGATCTTTCCAAAAGAATTGAGGGGAATTTTATTATTTTTAATAAAATATTATATATTTTGTTTCCTCTGCCTTGAAAAAAAATTTTAATCAATTACTACCTCTTGCATTCTAACTATGTGTACACAAGAGATAATTAGAGTGGTTCTTACAGTTACAAAGGCATTCTATTTATAAAATTTGCTGCTGATACACAGCTGGAAGGAATAACCAATAAATTGTGTAACAGAATCAAGATTGAAAAAGATTTCAGAAGATTGGAACTGTGAATAGAAAGTAATAAGATGGAAATGCCTGGGAATAAACAATGGCCTATATTTAGGTTCAAAAATACCAATTCCGGATGAACAGGATGAGGAACTTGACTTCAAACAAAACACACGAAGGACCTGGGGATTTGACTGATCGCAAACTCGACTGAGGTCCACAGGGTGATGTCCAGCTGACGCAGCAGCACAGACACACAAGCACCTGGGACGGGAAAGGCCTCTGATTCTCACAAGAAGATCCAGCCCCCAACACTGGTCCTGTGACTTCCTATCTGGATGATCGTGGGTAAAACCGCTGTTGGTCTCGTTTATCTACACATAAATGGAACACATACCTAGCAATGTTATCAGAGGTACGTGAAGTAAAATGAACAGTATGTAAATTCTAGAGCTGTGAAGTAGACAACGAAGAGGAACAATAGCAAACATGAAGTCAGTATTCCTATAAGATTTATTGAATTAGAGCTCTCAGGGCCAGGCCAATTCTAAAATGATTCTAGGAATGTAGCTCTAAAAATGAACTTACAATCAGCTACTTCATTTTGATTTTTTGGAAATGCCAGCTCCATTAATCTATATTTACAACATTAAAAGAAATGCTTTTCCTTTGTTCATAAAAGTTGGATTTTTCTGCACAAGATTAGTGGCTACACAGAACTGAGATTACTTCCTGTTGCAAATCTTCCAAATCTCTCTGTGTACTTATTTGATTTGGAATCACAAATAAGCAAAACAATTCCCTCCTGAAAGTGCTTTTGAAGTACTAAACAACTAAGAATAATGTCCAAATTCATACATGGCTGTTACAATCGTTTAATGTTCAAGTCACATGAGAAAAACAGATTGAAAGTTTTCCTTTGTAGAGTGATTTCCCCCTTTGGAAAGATTTCTATTCACAGTAAAATTGCAATGAACTTCAAACCTGCCAAGAATTAGAAAAGTCCCTTTGCCTTTTTTTTTGCCAAGCTTTTTTTAAAACTGAAATTACTGGTAGGTTCCCAATTTGAGGAAAACAGTACTTCACATAGGAAAGCCTGACTCCAGTTAAATTAAGATGAATGACTCAAAACACTGAAAAGTCATAGGCACTGAGTTAGCTGTATTAATAAGAACGGGAAAACTCTGAGCCTCTGCTATACCAATATATTAACAATGCTGAAAAAAGAATCACAGCTAAAAATAAATGTCTTTATGTTCTCAAGATCAGGGTTACAGTTTGGATCGAGACATCCCCCCAAAGCCTCAGGCATATGTGGCTTTTCAGAGGTGGCTGAATCGACAGTGTGTGATTATTAAATCAGTGCACTGATTGATTTGGCACTGCCCTAATCCCGGTAGTCGGAGGAAGAAAAAAGGGGTAAGGTTCCTTCTAGCTTTGCTACCTATGGTCTGCCAGGAGCTGCTGCCTCTTTGCCACGCACCCCCGCCTTGGAGCCGGTCGATTAGGGATGGAAAGCTGTACAAACGGTGAGCTAAATACACCTCTCCTCCTTTAACTTCAGGCA
Organism: Petromus typicus; assembly: GCA_004026965.1. NCBI lineage: Eukaryota > Metazoa > Chordata > Mammalia > Rodentia > Petromuridae > Petromus > Petromus typicus. The sequence continues at coordinate 27,701 of PVIR01020561.1, read as the reverse complement.
TCAAGTATTTTGACTCATCCATGAGAGAAATGTAACTAAGACAATCACATTTTGAAAAGAACAGACATTTGGTACCTTCATTGGCAAATGAATTTGTAATTATGTCAAATAATCTACCGCTTTAACCGTGAAATGCCATTTATTTTGCTAAATGACATGAAAGTAACTTCTGACCTAAATGTGACTATCTTTTCCTGACTTTTCACAGTAAAAGCAAGGTCCTCCTTTCCTCTTTGGAGTAGTATGAACTTTGGAGTCTGCCCCATGAATACAAATTGGGCTGTTACTTTAGCTCATGGCCTGGAAAATGTGTTCTACAGTCAAGGAAGGATTAAATGGGATGATAATATAAATGCCCAGTATACATATTTGACACATAGTAGGTACTTTAGCCAAAATCGGTTCCACTAGAGAGGAGCCTAATATATTCCTTTTCATTCCAACAGAAGTTCTTGCTGAATGTCACCTCAAGGAGACCTCTACCTACCCTTCGTCAAATCAAAACACACACAAGGGACACCACCCCCCTTCATTCTCTCCCAGCTTTATTTTCTTCTGTGGCGTCGATAACCTACTACACCATATAATCCACTCGTTCTAACTATCATGGGCTTCTCCCAAATAAGACAAACTCCACAAAGAGTAAAACCCTTAGAGTTTGGCAGCTGGTGGCCTGCTCTGGCCTCCCCTAGTCACAGGGTGCGGAGTCTAGGAGCTCAGGCTTGCCCGCTGGGAGACAAAGCCCCTTTACAGATCCTGCTCCAGGTTCCTGGCACCCCTGGACCTTGGCTGCGGCTCCCGCTGGCCCTAGCTCCCTGGCTGACTGTTTCTGGCAGGTGGAAGGAGGGCTGAGCTACACACACCTCTTGACGAGGTATCCTGCAAAGTGTGAAAGGAAACTAGGGCTGAAGGGGTAGGGGAATGGGTCATCACATGTGGAATTGATCAAACTTCATGGTGAATGCTTAAATTATCTAAAAAATGATTACAACAGGATATCTTACCATTAATCCTCCTCAAGATACTCCCCCCAATTCAAACATACTTAGCATTCTCTTTTTTTTTTTAGGTTTTTTTGAGACAGGGTCTCGCTTTATAGTTCAGGCTGGCCCTGAGCTCAGCCTCAAACTTACATCACAGCAATCCTCCTGCCTCTGCCTCCCAAGTGCTGGGATTACAGGCATGAGCCACCACGCCCGGCACTGTGGTATATGGTACTGACTGCTGCTGGGCTTGAGTCTCCACACCCAGGACTGTATGTGGTTAACCGGGGGCCGAACCTGGGTCCTTGCGCTTGCAAGACAGATGCCAGAACCACTGAGCCAAATTCCCGGCCCATACTTAGCATTCTTCCCACCCTCTGAAAAATCTTTTTTCATGTCTTTATGAGCTATGATTAGAAAGTACAGAGAATGTTGCTGCCCATATCATCCAACAGAAAGACAAGCTCCTAAAAACACTGCAGTAGGCCCTCATCTACCTCACTCACCACATCCAGCACTGTGCGACTTGGGACTCTTCCCAAAATCAAATGACCACAAGAGGTCAAAGTCTGGAACAGATTTAGTGCAAGATAGCATTTCAAAATAGAATATATAATCTCTGTGATTTTACTTACATATGCATCTCAATAGCTAAACATATATAATGATTATATAACACTATACAAATACATACTTAGTAAGTGTGGAATAACTGAATCAATTAAAACAGGGGTTTTTTTGAAAAGTAAAAGCATGAAGATTTCAAATGCTTGAAGAAAAACACTTCCAATGACTCCTAGCACAAACATTTCCCATGAGACAGGTATGTTAGTTTTCAGTCTTTGTGATAACAGAAAAATCAGCTCAGAGGTAAGTAACAGAGAACAGAATGGGCCAACTGATGTCTGGTAGCAGGCTTTACTGGGGAGCTCTGCCTGGCTGCTCTGAAAACAAAGAGTAGCAGGGAGACAAAGCAGGCAGGCAGTTATCTGCAGCCTCAGGGTGGGGACCGGTGGTTGGGGGGGGGGGTTTGGGTGTGACCAGCATGATGTAATGGGGCTGTGGCAAGAAGGAGGGTAGCTCCTGGTGGGAATGCCATTTTGGCTTTGCTCTGAGCTGGCCAGACCTGTCAGAAAGATTTGTTTAGGTTATAGTTTCAGTTTATTTAGGTTAAGTTCCAGTCCATCATTGGCTGGTTCCACTGCTTTTAGGCTTATGGCAAAGCAAAACAGCACGGCGGAAGGTGTAGCAGACAATAGCCATTCACCTGTGGTGACTGGGAAGCAGTGAGAGACGCACACATGCATAGGTGGACTTGCTCCTTTTGCTTCTGTTACACCCAGGCCCTCAGCCTATTGGTTGGTGCTACCCACATTCAGGGCAGGCCTCGTACCTCTGTTTGCTGTCCCATGTGCCAATCATCTCTGAACACACTCTCACCAACACACATGGGGGTGCACTTTACTAATTTTCTAGGTGTTTCTCAATCTCAACAACCTGACAATCAAGATTAAAAACAGGAAATTTTACTTCAAACAAATCAAAATATAAGGTGCCACTCTAGTCAAAACAATGTAAAATGTTCTCTCCATTTCAATGTACAACTGATTAGATCCTGCCACTATGTCTTCTGACAGCAGATTTTAAATTATGGTGTACTTCAGTTTGGATGTGGTGTGTCCTGCAAAGGCCACGTGTTAAACATCCCAAATGTGGCACTATTGACAGAGGGTGGAAACTGTTTCACTCTCGGCCAGGAAGTGTATGGTTCACACACTCAGGGCCTGAGCAATTCAGGAGTACCACCTGAGGCTCAGAAGCAGATTAGAACTTCAAAACAGACCTTTTCTCTCTGTAACCTCAGGTGTTTGTTTATAGTGATGGAAAGCTAATACAGAGTCTCTCACAATTCCATTTAAAATATCAAAAATGTAACAAGAAGGCCATGATTTTCCCCTTCATTCATTCAATAGTATTTATTCAACACGTCCAATAGCAACCGTTTCTTTTCTTCTTTTCGGTCTAGTAGGTTGAGCAGATTAGTCAGGATCAGATAAAAGGGAACTTTCTGTATGTCATCAGTCACTATTTGCTCCCATCTCATTCTTATGTGCTATATGCAGTGTAAACTTCAGTCATCCAGCTCCGCTCTCTACGTTTATTTCTTTTAAATATAAAACAATGTTCATCATTTTTATGGTAATATATTAAATTATACCTTAATTTTTTTCTCTTGCAAAGACTTACTGATGCGCTGTCTTAGGGGTTTCATCGATGATTTACCCTCTTGTACAGGAGATCTATGTTGAAAAAAAAAAAAGGTTAAAACAGATTGCTGTGTTCTGAACGCCTGCGTCTTACAAGTGCCCTGAGGCCTGCTGAGCTGAGGAACACTGTCCTCAGACCCGATGGGCACGCTTAGGGACGGGCTGCGGAGCCCTTGTGTGATCTTCCCTCCCACTTCTCACAGCACGAGGCTGCCTAAGGCGCCATCTAGGAAGCATGGTCTCACCATGACAGTGATCTGCTGGCTGCGCGATCTTCAGCCTCTAAACGTGTATCTTTCCCAAGTTACAAACCTAAGGGATCACAGCCAAGTAAACCAAGACCCTCACAAACCTAAGTGGCTCTGAAACTAGCTCCTCACTACCCTACTCCAAAGCAGATATACATATACAATAAAAGAGCACTTAGGCTATGTTTATAATACTTTATAAAGACTCTGTACCCTTATTCTGAGATTCTGAGTCATGATTGGCTCAAATAATTAATTCAGGAACCAAGTTTTCTTGAACTTGTAGTTATCTGTAAGCCACTATACAAAATGTTGTGGTGGACAGAAAGCTGATTTGTTTATGGCCTTGTGTTCAGGCATAGTGAGGTCTAAGTAAGGAAATGAAGTATTTATACAACTAAAAGTCAAAATGGGGGACTTCAAAAGAGAAAATGAAATGAAAACTAGAAGTTTAAGAAGGTCCAACAGAAGAGATTATTAAACTCTGGTCACATCAACCTGGACATCTTAATAAACTAGTCCGTTTTTTGTCTTTACAGAGCCAGCATCAGAAACTCTTTGACTCAAAAGACCATTATCTAATAAGAGACAGTTACCCTAAGAAAGAATGACTGATGGGCTGGGGATTGAGCTCAGTGGTTCTGGTGCCTGCACTGTAAGTGCAAGGTCCTGGGTTCGATCCCTGGTAACCACATACAACAATGCAGGGCGTGGTGGCTCATGCCCATAATCCCAGCATTCGGGAGGCAATGGCAGGAGGATTGCTGTGAATTCGAGGCTCACCTGGGCTACACAGTGAGCTCAGTACCAGCCTAAACCTTAAAGCAAGATCTTATCTCAAAAAAAAAAAAACAGTAACTAACTGAACCTCACATTACATTGCCCTTAATTTGACTGTGTTGGTATAGGTCATCACAATTTTACTTCACTACATACCATCTATACAACAATTAGAATGATAACATGGAATCTAAATTGTAAATAAATGAAATTTATTTGGACACGTGATTAAGTACAGAAAAATTCCTTCTTAAATTAGACTTAGGGATGAATTTTGTTTAAACAAAGTCTACAAATGCTTTAAGAAAATGACAGAATTCTATCTGCAAGAAAATTACAATCATGTACACTTCTACATAAAAGCAAATGTCATTAAACAGAAAATGGGTTCATTTTCTTTATAGTATTTTCTGAGATTCTAACACAAATCCTAAGTAAGATGCTGATAAGAAGAACTTCATTAGAAAAAACACTTGGGCAATTTGAGGTAGAATGTGAAAAAATTATATCCTACCAGGATATGAGAATAATCATGGAAAGCTACGAAGAAGATGAAGCTTGAAGGAATAAGATGACAACACTGAGTGACAGGTCATTTTGATGTCTCTGTAGAGAGAGGAAGAGAACACTGAGGCACAGCGAGCCTGTGAAGTGATCACAGAGGGGCAGGATGATTTCAAGCTTAGGACCCAATTTCTGAGCAATAGCTTCAGAAGAAAATAGAAAGCATCAAAGAGTAGGACAAATCTAGGAAAAACCTCTAGGATGTCCTAAATACCATTTAAAATGGTTCTAATAAAACTGCTATTGCTCCTAAAAGTAAATGTTCATTTAAAAATATCACCAGCCTCTCCAAAGACCAACTTCCCTGTTGTTCAAACTGGGGAATACAAGAGCCAGGGATTTAGTGCAAGTGGTACTGCGCCTACCTTGCAAGCACAAGGGCCTGAGTTTGATCCCCAGTACCACAAAAAAATAAAAAATGAAAACTGGAGAGTAGCTGCTGCAGGCTGAAATGCGTATGCCCGCTAAAATACCAATGCAGAAGCCTTAAATGTGACTATTTTTAGAGCCAGGACTGTTAGGAGATGATTCCTTTGAGCTTATTGAAGTGATAATGGCAATGCCCTAATCTGATGAGACAGGTGACCTTGTAAGGGAAGCCAAAGCGGCCTTCCATGCACACACACCAAAGGTCAAGGAAGATCGTGTGAGCCCAAAGCACAAGGGCGGTGATCACACCCAAACCAAAGGCACCTGGCACCCTGACCTCAGACGTCTAGTCCCAAGAGAAGGCAAATCTCTGCTGTTGGCACTTTCTATCGGAGCAGATGAGGATGGTGTCAAGGTCTTACACGGGATACCGGCATTACTTTAGCAAATCGCTCTTCTCATCATGAGAAGATGAACCAGTGCAGTGATGTCAATTCCAAGGAAAGTGGGCTGCGTGCTCTCTCACAAGCACTGTTTGGAGCAGAGGCCTCAGGCTTTGGAGAAAGGAATTCTTGTTCACTTAGCTGTCTTGGCACACTATTCCCTGTCTCTCTCCAGTCTCCAAATCTTCAGTTATAAAGTGGTGATACTATTGCAAGAAGTTGCTCTGAAGGCCATGATAATTTAAGTGAAAGCATTCAGCAAAGTTCTTGATGAACTGCCAATAAATATTTTCTCAAAGCAAAAAGCAAAGAAAAACACTTGAATATTATTTTTTCAATATATAACCTCTCTTCATTTAAATGTTTAATCTCTCTTTAACTAGCTTTTGCTCACTTCATATTCTGCTGTAGTTGCCAAATTTCTCACCAAAAGCATGTATTTCTTTCAGAATCAATAAGTGCTTTCCTGAAACATTTCTGGCGCTAACACCTCGCACATATAACACCCACATTGCTCACCTGAACAGCGTGAGGACAGAAGTCCCATCGTGGTGTCCTGCGCTCCCATCGTTGTATAAGAGCTCTGCCTTATTTCTGGCCGGTGGGCTGGCTGCAGCCTCGTCCAGGAGAACCAGTAAGGTTTTCACAGTGTCTCTGCCACAGTAGGCCGTGCCGTGGTTTATGGTATGAGATTTTGGCTAGAACAAAAAGTGCCCATCCCCCAAGAAAATGTAAATACCCTGCACCGAAAACATACACTACAGGAAAAGAAGTAAAACTGAATTTTAAGTGAATGTAACAACCACCCCAGCCATGCAAATCAGGCGCGTATCTCCTTTCTTCCCACTGCTGTGTGGTTGGAATTACAGGAAAATACCTAAGAAAAGCGGGTGTAAGGCACATGATACTTCTCCTGTAAACTACATGTGACCAGTCTTATCGATTTTCAGATGCACAAAAATGGTGACTTTGAAAGAAGACAGTATTTTCTGGTCAAAATAACATCAGGCTTTTCGGTCACTAAAATCTAGGCATTGTCTCTTACACTAGAGGAAGAGAAGACTCTGGAATGTGAACATTAAAGGCAAAGATTATTGTGAAGGTTTCACTTGATGTGAACATGAAAACTACCTGACATTCACTCATGCCATAATCACTGATTAGTACATCGTAGTCCATGCATTATGCCTGAGCTATAGCTACAAAGGCACAAGCCACTGTCCTGCAGAAACCTGTGGTCTCCTCGATGAGACGAACGAGTTGCTCTCACATAGCCTTCAAGAATGCCAGGTGAGGCTTCTGTTCAGTGCACACTGATTCCTAATCAGCACAGAAGCTGTGCATACCAGGGCATGACAAAGAACTGTGGCATCCAGGACATCTTCATGGACAGGATGACACAGAGGCAGGACAGAGCACCTCAGGAGCCAGGATGACCAGGTGGGGAGCACAGTAAAGGACAGAGTCAGTAAGATGTGCTGGAAAAGCTCTGTGCACCATGCAGAGAGGTTAGGAGTCAGCTGGTGACAAAGCCAAAATCTCTTGCTTTCACAGAGAACCAGTACAATAACCCTATGTAAGTTTTAGAAAAATAACCAACAGCAAATGCAAAGTGCATTTCAGTGTAAGAACGTTATCAAATCTTAGAGACAGAGTCCCAAATTAAAGGTTATGAAAGACCAGGTCTGAACTGAGATAGTAGCACCAAAGAAAAAGAAAGCAGATTAATAACAGAGAACTCAAAACACTTAGTGTCCAGACAGGGAAAGAGAAGAAAATATGTGACACTATAAAATTCCTCATACATACATGTAGGCATCAATTCTGAGCCATTTCTAGCCAGGTTTGATATCAGCTTAGGAGCTGCATCACTGCACAGAACTCTGGGGAAGCTGCTCAAGTTAAACTGGCTGGCAAACGAGGCAGTATCACTCCCTCCCCGCCAGGCTGGTGGCAACTCTCTCAGTATCCAAGTGGCCTTTTCTGGGCCATCTGGGCCACTATGCCAGTTTCCTCAGCTCTGTCAAGCTGGTCTCCTTCTTCCCCTCCAAGTACTACCCAGGCCCGACCCTGCTTGGCTTCCGAGATCAGATGAGATCGGGCGCGTTCAGGGTGGCATGGCCACGAACATCAGACTCCTTCCTCTCCCTGGCAGACTCGGCCCACCACATAAATGCTAAGGCACAGTTCTCTAGGCACAGGCTAGGGGTTGGCAGTTTGCACAGTGCTGAACCCTAACTTCATTAAGTATCTGATTATATTTTTCAAAGATGTGTGATTTGGTGGAAAACAAAATTAAGAACCAGGTTGTTTGCACTTTTTTTGGTGGTACCGGAAATTGAACTCAAGACCTTGTGCTTGCAAGGCAGGCACTGGAACCACTAAGACAAATACCCAGCCTGTACTTTTCTTTTGTCAGAAAATGAGACAGACTGATGCTCTCAATTACCTGTGATTGAGGCAGATTCTGATTTTTATTTATAATTATAACTAGTTGTTGTGTGAGCCCACCTGGTCAGTGGAAATGTTAACACGTGAAATAATGATGAACCACATCAGAATTTCCCCCATGCTGAGATTTCAAAGGAAATCTAAAAACATGTATTGTTATAGAAAAACAGCTAAAAATGGTCACTGAGAGGTAGGAATGACTGAGGGAAAAGTTTAACAAAGATAATAAAGCTTAAGCAAACATCCTTCCCCATCAGAACCTACTACAATGACACCCAACAGAGAGGGCTTCTGTTAGCTCATGAGCGGACCATAACACTTACACCAAAACTGTTCTGAAGCCAAAGCACGGTGGTCAGCTCCTTCCACCACACTGTGCTACAACCGGCTTTCCTGGACCGTGTCAGAAAACTAAGAAAGAAGCAAATACTCCTGGGATATTCCATGCAAAGGCGGCCAGGTATGGGGAAACTGGACAGTGGTAGGGTGGGAATGGATGTAGAAAACAAGAGACTGTGGGGACCTAGGAAAGAAACACTATCAAATGGAAACCATTTCGAGCAGGACTGCGGCCTTCCATAGAGAGCTCTGTACCAGGGTCAGAATCAAGGCTCCTACATCTGAATAAATGGGAAAGGAATTGCTCTATAAGGATAATTGCTGAAAAACACTACCAAATATCTTAATTCTCATCAAGAATTAAAAGTTTTTGTGCTGAAAGGGATAAGGAGATTATCCAACGCCTTAAAGAGTACAGTTTGGCCCAACAATGTCATGATTTACCCAAGCTGTACATAATCCTATTGAGAAAATTAAATTTCAATATCATCTCAGAACACAGGAAACGGATGATCTGGCTTAAGTGGCACCAGCAAGCTGAGGACATGATAACAGGAGACAGTGTTTTGTGTCAAAGACAAAAAAAGCTCATTACCCGAGCAGGGCTTATGTCTGTGGTACTGAGAGCTCCGCCCTCTTGTTGGGAACTGACAATATTTTTAATCCTCAAGTCCAAGTGCTGAGCAACTTCCTCTACTGCTTTACAAAAGGAATCCCCGCTGTTTTGGCCTTTAATCAGCTGCATCTTTATTACCGACAGTATCTGGCCCCCTGCAATGCTGAAAATAGAAATAAGATGGCCTTTATAATGGCACTGCAAATGACAGCAGGTTTATAGGCTTGAAAATATAATTCTTAGCACTAATCAACACCTTTAAAACAATATAGCTTCGATCTTATAAACCAAACAGCAAAGCACTTAAGAAAAAGATCAGGACCACCAGAAATAAACTATTTAAAGGTTTTTCTAAAAGCAAACAATTTCAACAGGTTCATACTGTATTCAGAGCGGGAGGGAAATAACTTAGTTATATATGTTTAGGTCCAGTCGTACACATGCATAAAATTTGTATCTTTGGATACTACCGAGATAACAAAAAATCTACTTCTCATGGAAGACTTACAATCTTAAAGCCAATTCAATAAATTATTACTTGCCCTAAAAAACAGGTGAAAGAACTGAGTCTCAGAAAGGGGAGCAGCTTGACCAAGAACACATGGTTTTATTTTTCAGGTATTTTTGTTTTTGGTTTTTTTGGAGGGTTTTGTTTGGGCACTGGGGATCCAACTTGGGACCTGTATTTATGATGCAGGCACCAAAACGATGAGCTAAATCCCCACAATAGCGAGGAAGGGAGGGGCAAGGGAGAGACTGCCCAGAGACTCATGGTGAATGGGCACTGTTCAGAATTCAAAATTCAAAGTCAGCTGCAAAAATTTTGATTTAAATGGAGGAAAATATAAAAGAAAACACATTTTTAAAAAATTAAATCTTCCTATTTTCCAATTTTAAAGCCAGAGTACATCTAAGACTAGGGTAAATCTACACTGTATTACAAAGACATTTTAATATTATCTGTTATCCAGGATAAATGGCCAACAAATACATTGTATCAAAAGATGCCCTTGATATTAGCTATAAGTCATTTTCAAAACCAGCTCCCAAATTTACTTCTTTGTAATAGTATCCATGTGCAAACAGGATCCAATTAGGTATAAAATCCTGAAGAAAGTCTTCCTGGACTTTAGACTAAAAAGAAGCTTCAAAGAATAAGACAAGACTGGGTTCGGGTGCTCCCTGCACCACCGATAACAGTGCATTCTGGACCAAATCACCAGACCCAGGCTGGACTTCTGCATCTCCGAACTGTGGCAGGAACAGTACCACTCGGGTAAGGCTGTCACAGTGACCAGATAATAACCATGAAGAGCATGACTCATGGTCTAACACACAAGTGCAGGGTTGCCATGAGCTATTTCTGTTACAACTACATAACAAATGAACAGGCAGTAGCCCACCATGACTGGCAAACACAATCCTGTTTGGCCCTAAAATTAATAAAAAATTAACCATTCAATATGCCTTTTAATGGACGTCTACAAGATTTTTTTTTAACTCCTTCCACCAATATATGTATAACAAAAATCACAGATGAACCAAAGATTCATTTATAAGGAAATACATATTTCTTCTGATCTTTTTTAATATTCTTACTCATTCTTGGTTTGTTCCTTTTATTGCAAAATAAAAACTTTTTAAAAATTATCTATTCAGTAATTTCAAGTCCTCAAAAATCCATTTCCAATAGATAAAGATACATGATAAGGTTCTTTGCTAACCCGGTTACTTGAAACCTGCCTTCTGACTTTGACAAACATCTTAGGGTCACAGTGAGGCAGAAATGCGGGGAGTCATGCAAACAGACTTTATCCCTCCAGATATTTTGCTCCTCTCCTTATTTTTATCTGATGATACATGTTCATTTCAATGTCTCTTTCATTCTTACCACAGATTCTGTGACATTCTAAAGATAGAACCATAACATATTAGTAATCTAAGCAAAGTTACTACCTTGGGTTTGGCACTTCTCCAAGAATCTCATGTAGTTTGTCAATGAAATGAATGAAATTAGATAACCCCTTCATATGTGTCCTTAAAGGGTCAGAGGGCGAGGGAGCATAGCCTTTCCCTCCAAGCTCGATCATTCTAATAAATGACGTGGCCACCTATGAATGAAAACGAATGATTGAACAGTTAATGGTTCAGCAAGTGAACACTGCCTTGTACTGTGGAGCTAGGACTTCCGTGGAATGCTGGGCTCAGACCAGCTTTGACCTGGGAACAAAGAACCACAGAAGCAAGTGCCCCACAGGGCTCAGGCCATCAAACTTGTCTTCAGGGTCAGCGGATCTGGTGTTAAATGGGCGCACTGATCTTAATCTAACATTTCATATTCCTATTTTACCATTAACATAAAATGCAGATTTAGACTAGATAATCACTAAACTTCATTCGGCTTTCATAATCTAATATTGTGAGATCCTGTGTGGTTAAAAGGTCTTGTCTCTTCAGCCTCAAAGATCAAATGGTCTACAGCAGTATTTTCCAAAATGCTATCCTAAGATCAACTATGAAATGTTAATTTGGGGGAAAAGTTCTATGGTCTAAGAACTCAGCAAACAACACTCAGTAACAAGTTATAAATGGATTGCTTTTTAAATTTATTTTTTATGGCGTCTAATTTTTTCACTTCTTTATTGGTTACACAGGTCAGTGGGCCTCACCCTGGCAGATCTGCACATGCAAACACATTTGGATCCTTTTCACACACCTATTACCCTCATGATGTGGAGGTTTCAATGCACACATTTTATTCATATCCATCCCCATCACACACCCTTACATGCCCTTCCCCTCCCTCTTATTCCCTTCTTATCTAAAAATAGTTCCTCTTCTACTTTCTTATTATATATTTTGGATTCCACATTTTAGGGAAAACATATTACACTCGTCTTTCTGAGTTTGGCCTATTTCATTCATCCTGATGGTCTCCAAATCATTCATTTTCCTATGAATAACAGAATTCCATTCTTGTTTATGGATGAATAATATTCCATTATGTATATATATTGGGTACATGTTATCTATTCACCTATTACTGGGCACAGATGTTCCCTATCTTGGCTATTGTGAACTATGCCTCGATAAACCCGAGTATTCAGTACATCCCTATTGGGGAGTACACCCAACTATGGTACATCAACAGAGCTCATATTTAGGTTTTGGAGGAACCTACAAGATTTTCCCAGTGGCTGAACTAATTTACAACCACTAGGGTGTAGAAAGCTTCCTTTTTTCCTACTTTTTATGAAAGAAACATGCCTTCTTACCAGGATTTACTGTCTCTTGTCTTCCTGGTGACAGTCAGTCAGACTAGGATGAGATAGAATCTCCAGGTAGCTTTGATTTACATTTTGCTAAGGACTAAAGATGTTGAATACTTTTTTTCAAATATTTATTGGCCATTTGTTTGTACTTCTAAGAAGTGTCTATTTAATTCACTTTTCCATTTATTAATTGCACTATTTGATTTTTTTTAGTTCTTTATATATTTTAATTACTCCTCTGTTGGAAGATAGTCCATTTCTTCAATGTGTTACTTGTTTCTTTGCTGCACAGAAACTTTTTAATTTGATGCAGTCTCAATTGGTAATTCTTCCGATTATTTCCTGTGCCATGGCATCCTATTTAGGAAGTCTGCCTGTGCCAATAGCTTCAAGTGTCCCCCTGTATTTTCTTTTAGCCATCTCAAAGTTTCAAGTCATACACCTGGGTCTTTGGTCTATTTTGAGTTGATTTTTGCACTGAGTGAGTGACAGGGATCTAGTCCAGTCTTCTATGGACTGATCTCCAGTTACCCAGTATCAGTTGTGGAAGAGCTTGTCTTTTTTCCAGCATCTATCTTTGGTTTCTTTTTCCAGAATCCAACAGCTATAGTTGTATGGATTTGTTTCTGTGCCCTCTATTCTCTTCTGCTGGGCTATGTATCTATTTCTGTGCCATCACCAGGTGGTTTTCGTCACCTCAGCTTTGTACTATAATTTGAAATTGGTATCATAAAGCCTCCGGCCCTGCTCTTGGCTATACTGGATGCTTTGTGTCCCAGTGTGAATTTTAGGGTTGTTAATTATGCAGAGAATGTCACTGGTATCTTGATGAAAGTTGCTTTGCATCTATAGACTACTTTCAGTAACATGGTCAGTTGGACAATACTAAAATTCTACCAGTCTGTGAACGTGGAGAGATCTCCACCTTTCGGTGTCTTCCATTCCCTCTTCAGTGCTCTGGAATTGTCAGTGTAAAGGTCGCTCTGCTCCTTGGTCAGCCTGACTCTTCAGTTTTTATTTTATCTGAAACTACTGCAAATGGAATTGCTTTCCGGATTTGCTTTTCAGTCCATTATTTTTATAGTAAAGCTACTGTTTTTCTACTTTTACATCCTTCTTTTCTATGGAATTCATTTATCAACTCTAAAAGTCTTTCAGTAGAATCGTTAGAATGTTCTAAGTATAGGACTATCTCACCCACATACAAGGACAATCTGACTTCTTCCTTCCTGATTTGCACTTTTGACAGTGGACATCCTGGCCTTGTTCCCGAGCGAGCAGACTTCTTCATGGCCGGATACCCCAGAGCTTCCGATAACACACACACCTTATGGATGAACAATGGCGATCTACACTATTGCTAAACGTTTTGCCTTTGGAAATATTTATACAAGGAGCATTCATGGGAATTTCTTGCCTTTGGAAACACTGAGTCAAGAAGAATCTACCAGAGTTAGAACTCTCTAGGACATACGTGAGGAAATATGGCCTTAAGAGAAATCCTCCTTTGCAAGCTTAAAGAATATAGTAAAAAAAATAAAATGTGGACTTTCAAATACACAGATTAACCACTTAAGTGTTTCATCATAGTTATAGGAATTCTTTTTTAGGATATATAGGTCTGCTACTTAAGGTCTCTTAATCTTAAAAATATAACACATCCATACCAAAAAGATAGACATCTGCTTCTCTTGAGCAGCATGCTTCAAATCAGTGAAGGCCTCTCTTCCAAGTCCTCGGTCAGGAATATTGAGAATATGGGCTAGGGCCAGGTCATTCTTGGAATTCACTAACAGGTTTAAGTATGAAAAGATAATTGTCTTTGCTAGTAGCTTCATCTGCAAAATAAAATATTTAATTATTTTCTTTATTGGAGTTGTTCTAAACCCATAATCATTTTTATATGTAGTAAGAATACACACTGTCATTCAATCACAACACTGAACTCTTTAGGAAAAGAAAATTGTCATATAAACTGAAACATAGATCAGATAATCGGTATATTCCTTCTCATAAAATCAATTCACTGCCAGTAAGAAACTACGAGTAAATAATAATTATTGTAATTGTTAGAAAACTGTTCTTAGCAAATAACATAAAAGATACTGTTCATATTTGCACTTCTGATGTGGTCTCATTTAATTTCCCTGAATACATCTGCCACTCAATAACAGACCATATTAACGATCTCAGCAGCTCAGAGCATGAGCTAACTGGCTCTGCATGATCCCTAAATCTATACCCTTTACAATGACAGCTACGAGGGCTAAAGTTAAATGTTCATACTTTTGAGAACTACTACATACTGACTTTGATGATACCAAATAACCACCCAAGGATTAAAAGGAAGAGATTAAATCAAATGTTAAACAAACAATACCAATATCATGTATTTATGATGACATTAACTGGCCACAAGCAGAGCCATAGATCATTCAAACACAGCATGTTTGGGCGGACTTAGGCCTTCATATACACTGAACTTATTCTTCAGACTCAAGGGATAAAGCTAGACATTTAATCATCTTTTTCTTAAAATTAGCTATTTTTAGCAACTTCTGGTATTAAAGAAATGTAAACCCCTACAGATACCAGCTAGAAATTATTAGGGAAAATTTTTTTAGTCTAACTGCATAAAAACACTGGACAACAGTCAAAATGTAGGCACGAGATGTGGAATTTATTGTTAATAGGGACCCAATAAGAGGGCTAAAAATTATGTTTATCACAGTTTGAGGCCCTGCAACTTCTAGTAGTTGGGAAGTAAGTAATCATGTGAACCTTGCTGATAACAACTTTGAAATAATAAATAAACATTTCAAAATACAGCTTAATGATACTGGAAAGGGTTCAAAAGGCAGACAAAGCTCGAGGAAATTCTAATTTTAAAACAACTGCAACAAGAAAGCTACGAATTAAGTTTATGATTTACTGCCTAACAGTATGCTCAAGTCCATGCTATAGCTACAGAAAACAAGGGTTACTCAGGATCCTACAGACTGGGACTCAGAAGCAGGAAAGCAGGAAGAAATGCACAGGGGTAAATCCCAGTAGCAATTCAGAACAGAAAACAGCTCAGATGGTTGGCAGTTAACCTACACAAGCATGGAAGAGACCCAGAGGGATCCATGAAAACACAGGCACAAATCAGAAAGAAATCTGTTCTACAAAGACTGAACTTCTACGTGAAAAGACTACAAAGAAATCTGTTCTACAGAGACTGAACTTTGGCTCTTCTATGGAGAGCTAAAGCAGCAAAAACCTGAAGCTGAGCAGGCTTGAAGTGTGAACTGGAAAACTCATAGAAAGGCAAGGAAGCTGCTGAGAGAAAAAGCTCCACCCTTGGCTGACCAAACTGATTCAGCAGGCTCAAGTGTGACCTACAGAAGCCAAGTTAGAAGAGCAATAATGAGAGCCACAAGAATCAATACCAGCAACTACACATCAACAGGGAGGCAAGATGTTGGCATCCAGGCATGCAAACTGTCTGCTAGAACAAAGGGAGATATTTCTTAGAAGAACATAACAGAATTCAGAGTCACTAGAAAATAACATCTGTAATGTTTCATCCAACAATTACTAGACATTCAAAAAACATATCACCCGGGGCCGGGGAGTTAGCTCAGTGGTTCCGCGCCTGTCTTGCAAGCGCAAGGGCCCGGGTTCGATTCCCTGGTAACCACATAACAATACTGGGTGTGGAGACCCACACCCAGCAGCAACCAGTACCA
>PVIR01020561.1:0-11538 GCA_004026965.1 Petromus typicus | reverse complement strand
AAAAAATAAATGTTTGAGCTAAAAAGTACAATAAGTAAAAGTTTGTTGGATGGACTCCACAGCAATTACGGGTGAAAAAAAGCATGCAGTGAACAAAATAGATGAATAGAAATGATCAAATCTGAAAAATTATGGAGAATAAAAATGACTTTAAAAAACCAGAGAAACCCAGGAGACAATTTAAGCAAGTCCAATGTACACATAAATGGAATCCCTGAAGAAGTTTTAAAAGGACTAGAAAAGGCAATGAACAATTATGTCGCAAAGCATCGCAAATTGGAAAACATTAACCTGTAGATCCAAGAAAATACTCCTGCAAAAATATACAAAGAAAATCACTCGTACGCATTGTAATCCAGCCGTGACAAAGATGAGAGAAAACGTTGAGAGCAGTCAAAGCAAAGTGATACATTACCGACAGGAACAGAAAGAAAATTAACAGGTCATGGAGAAATACGGAAGCCAGAAAACACCAGAACCACACGATGAACATGCCCAAAATGGTCTCGGGATCACTGAACAATTAAAGTCATCGAGATAGGGGTGTATTTATGAAAATACACACAGCACAATAGGACGGAGTTCAGAAATAAGACTGACATGGATGAGGTGATGTGATTTTCAAAGGTTTAAAAGAAAGAGAGAAAATATAATCTTTTAATAATTCACGTTGGCTGCCCATAGGTAAAACAAGCCTCAGCCAAAACCTCACATACCATTAATTAAAATGAACTCAGAGTGTATATAAAACACTTAGAAGAAAACAGAGAAAATATTCAAAACTCAGAAGCAGGCAAAAAGTTCCATACATGACATGAAAAGCAAAATCAAAAAAAGAAACCAATAATACTGATTTCATCAAAATGGGGAAAAAGAAGAATCAAGATATTTAATGTACAAGTACAAATTATCTTTGATGACTGTATACATCAAAAGTGTGCCAACAAAGTTAATTTTTTAAAAAGTCTAATAGGACACATTTAAAGACAAAACAGGTTCCTGACAGTGCTCCCTCTATTTTAGCAACAAAAGTGGAAGAGCAAAGACAATGAAGTAATAAAAATTTTTGAGTCTTAGCAGTTTACACACACACACAAAGGAGAAAGACAAAAATGTAATTTGCCTCTTGCATATATCTATTATACCAGCTCCTAAACTAGTAAGGAGAATGAGGCAGTGCCCTTGACACTCTTAGAGAACTGCTCTTTATCCCGTCTCACAGAATAAAGCTTTCCTTTCCTGAGAAATAGCAAGCAATGAATGTGGAGGTGACAGAATAAGAAACTCCCCACTCCACAAACACTCATGGGACAAGGGGTGCAATGAAGATTCACCCATGCACACGCAGCAGTCTGGAGGGAAAGGTCATCAGGCAACAGGATTACTACAGATGACCAAAGAGTTACTCGTAGCTGTCTACCCAGCAGAGAGGGCAAACCACATCTCTCTCCTACAGAGAGGCGACTGTCCAGGTTAGCCTGGGTTTGTGCTTTCTGCTGCAATACAAATGAAATACCCAGTGTCGGTCCTAAAGTACTTCTTAAAAACTGTTAAGTCCAGGCCCAGGGATTTAGCTTAGTGGTTCCGGTGCCTGCCTTGCCAGCACAAGGTCCCAGGTTCAATCAGCAGTAACCACACACAACAATGCTGGTCATGGAGACTCACACCCAGCAGCAATCAGAACCACATACCACAGTGCTGCACATGGTGGCTCACACCTGTAATCCCAGCACTTGCGAGGCAAAGGCAGGAGGATTGCTGTGAGTTTGAGACTGAGCTCAGGGCCAGCCTGAACTACAAAGTGAGACCCTGTCTCAAAAAAAAAAAAAAAAATTTGTTAAGTCTAAATCTAGACTCCTAACTTTCAGCTTAGTAGAAATACAGCAACAAGTGAAACAAGTTAAATTACACCACCTAAGCAGCAGGGCGGCCCATACCCGAAACCCCAGTACTCTGGAGCAGGGAGCAGAAGCACCCCAAGGTGGAGTCCAGCATGGGCAACCTGACAACTTAGCAAGATCCTGTCTCAAAATAAAAACCAAATAGGGCTGGTGATGTTGCTCAATGAAAGGCCCTTGGTACAATCCTCAGTACCACAAGAAGAAAAAAAAAAGGGGGGTATTCATCAGACAGACAGAGAAAAAATTAGGTAAACTCTTAAGAGATTAAAAGAACCTAAAGATATATGAAAATAATTTTGGGGTCAAATGGAGAATGGGCATCTGAAATGAACAGACACTTTTCAGAGGAAGAAATAAAAGCAGTTAAGAAGCATATGAAAAAATGTTCAACATCATTGGTCATTCGAGAGATGTAGATGAAAACGACACTGAGATTTCATCCCACTCCACAAAGAATGGCTGCTATCTCAGAATTAGCCAGCAACAAATGCTGGCGAGGCTGCAGAGAAGAAGGAATCCTTCTCTACTGTTGGTTGGGAGTGTAGACTCGTATCACCCCTGTGGAGATCAGTTTGGAGATTCCTCAAAAAACTATGATTAGAAGTGACATTTGACCCTGCTATTCCTCTGCTACACAAAAGAATTTAAAGATTCATATCACAGAGATATATGTGCACCCATGTTTATAGCAGCTCAGTTTGTGATAGCTAAATCTCAGAAACAACCAAAACGTCCATCAACTGCAGACTGGATAAAAAAGTTGTGGTTCTTCTACAAAATGGAGTGTTACTCTGCCATAAAAAAATGGTAA
This sequence comes from Petromus typicus, assembly GCA_004026965.1. Lineage (NCBI taxonomy): Eukaryota > Metazoa > Chordata > Mammalia > Rodentia > Petromuridae > Petromus > Petromus typicus. The sequence continues at coordinate 8,826 of PVIR01020561.1, read as the reverse complement.
GATTGAATCATTTATATTCAAATGGATGTACCTTCAGGACATCCTCATAAATGAAATAAATAAGTCACAAATATGTAAATATCGTATTTTTTCTCTGGTATGAGAAAATGAAGATGTAAATGAGTTTTAGAATGTATGTTATATATTGTGAAGTAGAAAATAGGGTGAAAGGGTAAAAGAAGGGGAAAATAAAGAGATTATAGCAAAAAAGAAAGAAAACAAAGCTTATGTATATAAGGGGCGGAGATGGTAGGGTGGGTAGGGGTAGGGGGAAAAATGAGAATTAAATTATGTCCTATACTGGTACAAATTCTCATTGTTGAGTGCAATCATGATGGGTATATAAAGATTTCAATTAAGAAAAAAATTGTATTAGTGAACATCTGTGTAAGTTTTTGTATATGAATAATGATATTATGGCTATTTACTTTCATATATTTCAAAAACTGTAAGTTAAAGAATTTTAGGGACAAAGTGTTACATATTGTTGCCAATTTATTTTCAAAGCACAGAGAAAAATTAGATTCAGACACAAAGCACATTATTAAATCCAGAAAGCAGGAACATGGGCATTTATTTGAAGGCAGTGCTAAAAGTCACTTTTCAGAGGACAACCAGTATAATCCGAGATTTCGAGCAGAATCTGTCTCAGCTATTTCCTGAAAATTTAGAATAGTAACTCACCAAATGTATTCAGTCATGGAGCAGATAGTGTTGAGTAAGTGCTTTTTGGAACTTCTACACACCAGGATGGTATTTTTAGAATATACTGAACATAATCTTACTGTTTTTTTCCAATTCTCTTAGGCTTACATCTTATCCATGGTGGTCTTAATAATTACAAAACTTTCATAAGCATAAATTCCATAGTTAGTGGGTTTAACACCCTGTAATTAAGTGCCTAGCTCAGTATTAAGCTGACAGTAAACCATATTCAATGACGCCTAAGAGTGACACGAACCTTCTGTGGTTTGCTCACACAAAGCCTGACAGCACCACTCTTGGTACATCCATGGTACATCCATGGAACACTTGTGGTACTATTGCAAAGGGCCTAACTGTTCAACTGAATGCTGTCACCCAAGCCTTAGTCATCTAAAACAGTAAATCTTAAGCTTACTAAATAGACAGATGCTAGGTTTCGTAGCACACACTTTGAAATCTAGTACACATTTGACTGAGACAGGACAATCTCCTTGAGTTCAAGGTCAGCCTGGGCTACATAGTAACACCCTGTCTCACAAAATAAAAAAAAAAAAAGAAAAGAAAAGAAAAAGAAACAAAGATGCAAAGAGTTCTGAGAACCTGAACTTTGAATGGCTCCTCTAGTATTCTGATACCTATTCTTGCTCATGCCAGTAACCTGGCTCAAAAACCACGAATACCCAGCTTATTGTCACTCTTGCCAGTCTCCAAAGTATTAGTCTTAGTCTTTGCAAGCAGCTTTATTCTTAAAAACTTGTAGAACTGAAAACAGAACAAAACTTTAATAATTCAGATTCCTGGTGATTGCAGGGGATCACACTCTGCTTTAAACCAGTCACAGCTCATCAGTACCTTTCCATCGTCCTGGGGATGTTTCGTGAGTGACATCGGTGTGGAAAGATCGGTTTCATCATCTACTTCACGCTCTTTGCCAGACAGAAAATCCCGCAGTTGAACCTGTAGGACACGTAGGGTATTGCTAAGGAAAATTCCATCAGCTACAAAATGCTCCACTGCCTGGAGTACTGACGCTCACCAGCAGTCCTTAAGTCTACGTGGGATTCTTCCTAAGAGATATTAGCAAGACATTCAGCATATACTCAGAAATCCTGCCTTTAACTGGACCGATAAATGATTATGTTCACTGGAGATGAGATTCTTAGGTCCTATTCTTTTCGGATATGCTACTTAAATTTTTTCTAAATAAACTTACATTTCAACTACAATTAAAATTAATTAAATATAAATTGCATCTAAAGGAGGAAAAGAACTATTCTTACATCATCCAAACATATAACAGTAACACAAGCCCAATAAGACTTTTCACCCAAATATTTCTTTCAAATGACTAGCTTCCAAGCAGCTAATTTTTCCATTCTTAACATGATCCCCAAAACAAAAACATTACCAAAGTACTAGACCTTTTTGTTTTTTATCCCTGCATGTTACTACACAGAATGAAGTCTATACTCTCTACCTTCCCTCAGTAACTTTCATCAACGTCCTATAACTGATAATACTATAGTTTAAAAATCCAAGTAAATCTAGCTGAACTTTAATTTGATTCAAATAGAATTATTTTAGAAAATACTTACAGGGGCTAAAATGTCTCTATTTTCAGAATTAGAAGTCAAATTCCTACATTTTTTATAAACATCAATCAGGTCCAGCATATTACTGTTCTTCAAAAAATCTTCATATTTCTTCTTAATGGCCTCATAGTGCTCAACCACCTCCATATTTTCAATGGATAAGTTCAGTTTCTCATGCAGGAAGTACTTCCATGTCATCAGGACATCGCTGAGAGAGACAGCAAATTCTCCACAGTGCTGCAAGAAGTGAGGCCCAAGCAAACAAAGCAAAAGGAGAAGCGAATGCCAGAAGATTCATTAACTCGCGCTGAGCAAGGGAACCAAAGAGGAGTCTGATGACAGGAAAGCCTAAGAATCGACGACTCCATAAAATGAGGACAATTAATGAAGTTCACATGGAACAAAACCAGCAAATAGCCATTGTCTTATTTTGTGATTTGTACTAAATTTCTTCCACCCAGAGAAAGGGTGGTAGACAGCAGGCACATTTAAACTCTACTGGCAGGAAAACACTTGCATTACCATTTATATCCTTTTAGCTAATGCATCTTCATCTTCACCCAAAATTGTCAGTGCCATAAGAGATGCTCCTAACAAAATATTCTAAATGCTGGTCTTAAAATATGGTCATAGACAAAGTTACTCTTCTGTTTGTCTTTTGACTTCCTATATTTTCCAGAAGAAATAAAACAGACTGCAAATGGGTTAGTTTTGCAGTTACTTAGAGATCCATTAATGTTACTAACAGGCTTGTGTGTCAACATTTTATCTAACTACAAAGCTTTAAGTTTCTTTTTTAACAGGCTGTATTCAATGGACGTGGTGAAGGTTTGTTTTTCCCTATTCCACTATTCCTCCACATTAATACCCTAGATACTGATAATAGTGACCTCCAAAAAATGTCAGCCTCAATTCCTTAAAAAAACTCCAACTATAGGGCCAAGGATTTAGCTCAGTGGTTTCTTCGCCTGCCTCCCAAAAAAATTCCAACTACTCCCTTCCAATGGAGCATGAGTAACAGATATGCTTACCTGTCCATTCGTGGTTCCATGAATATACTGTGCTGCCTTCTAATTATGCTTCCCCAATATATTGTTAGTTTGATCTTGATCTAACACCAAGACCTTTCCATTATTTGCACCTAGAGATGGTTGGATAGTGACTGAGGTAGGATCATAATGCAGTAGAGGTAAATAGCAATATCATCTTTACCCCAAATACACCGAATTACATGCTATTTTCTATATATTTGACCCTTTGGATGTATACATCTTTTAGGATGAACTGCCACATCTGTTGCTTACTGTTCAAGTTTAGTGACAAAGTGTCCAAACTGTCTTAAAATATTGGGCTCTTTACTCAACCATACAGAAGCCACTAAGATTACCCTGTCTAAGAATTTGCTATATCATGAATTAACTGAAGTCTAGGAAACTAGCTCAATGAACAATCAAAAAAATCAGTAACTATCAAAACTTGAATCTGTAACTCAAGTCCTAAGGCAGACTTTGCAATGTCCCAGCACTCCATCAAAAACTGGATGCTTTCCTTCTCAACCCTAAAGAGGTAACACTCCAGAAAATGTCCAAATCATATTAAATAAATCCAGTTGTTCAGTGTCTCAAAACTACATTGTTCTAGCTCAAAAATTCCTAAGACTGTTTTTAGTATGACATCCTTCCCATGTAAAATAAAGATCCTTCCTAGTGTAAATATACGACTTATTCTCACTCTGTAGACTGTAAGTAGTTAAAGTAAAACGATGCAAGCCCTTGGTCCTATGAGAAAAGGTTTTGACTAGATTAACAGTGTTTATACTGGGATTGTAAAAACATTTTAAATCCAAATAAAAATGCACTTCTGGTATCAGTTTTCATGATCAGGTGCCCACTATGACAGCATTTTCTATTATTCAAACCAGTAACGACTGACTGAGAGAGCCTGTGGTCAAATCAGAAAATGTTTTGCTAGAAAATATGCCAGCTGGCCAATGTACGAAGGAAGTTCAAAATGTTCAATTCTTTAATCCTCGGTTGGACCTAAGAAGGATTGTATTTCGTAAGAATAAAAAGAGAAAAGCAAGAGTTACACATTTTTCAGAACACTTGTACTTTGTGTATCATATCAAAGTTTCATTATAATTCAGATTCTTAAATAACACGTACATTTTTAAATTAATTACACTTTTTGTTGCTCACAGTAGAAGAAAGACAGCAGGTCTACTGTGTGGCTTCAGGTGGGTAAGACACCAAGACCCTCTTAGTTTCTTTGGTTATGAAACAGACTGTACAGATTAAATAACACCTGATACATTGTAGGTAGTCAAAAATGTCCATTTCCTTTCTCGTCTCCTATTCAAAGAAGAACAATTGTTGGGTGAGGGATGAAGGACAAATACAATACAGTCCTAAAAAGCTGTCCCTTCTGCACTGCCTGTCACCGTCAGGCGGTTTGCAAATCTGAGGGTACCAAAGGTGCTGCTGGTGCTTTCCACACCGTTATGGATGGAACTGAAAGTTTGTTTCAAGAGATGGAAGATATTTACCCCTAATTCCCATTCTTTCTCGGTAAGACTGTAAGGTAGAAAACATCCTAACATCACTGCCAGAGTCGAACTATGAAGCTAATCCCATATAAAGAAAAGGCCAAAATATGACTTGCCACCTAGTGAAGTTATATACATTGTCACATGATGAAGTCAGTGGTCTTCTAGAGCCCACAGTATGTTAACAGGTGGTCTAAAGCTGCTAGAGAAGAGTTTTAACATTCTCCTCAAAAACCCAGAGAAACACCTAAAACCCACAGCTTATTTCAGTGTAACTTTTCTATTCACCACGCAGGCAGTTAAGAAAACAAACACAGCAGCTCTAACAACTAACAACTCTACTAGGTCCTCCTGAGTTTTGTTACAGTAACATTCAGCTGTAGGACTACAGACACACGCTAACATTAGAGGGTCAGCAATCCAAATGGTGTTCCACCACGCGATGAGAAGTGGGGAAATGGCACGTACGGCCAACTGCCCTTCCACTGCTCTCCACCATCTAAGTGCTCCCGCTGTCACCCACGTGCACACGCCACCGACGCACAAAGCCCCCCAAAGCCACAGTGAATGGAGTGAACTAGCAAGATGGAGTCTGGCGAGCAGACGAGGCCTCAATCTCCCGCGACATAAACAAGTCCTGAACAAAAACCAGCGTAGGCTGACTCGCTCCATATATCCCAATGTTTACAGTGGAAACTCGATTTTTTAAGGTGGTTTTTTTTGGACGGAGGCTTGAGTAGGAAAATTTTATTGAGAAGGACAGCTACTGCCTAAGACAGACAGAAGGGGAAACTCAAAAAGGTGGGTAACCCCTAGGGTGTATCTTTCTTTGCTTAATAAAATATTTCACTTCTTAGCAAGCAAAATGAGGTGACCTGAACATGCTCTGACTCCAGAACCAGCTTGCATCATGTACAACATGGATCCCTAACACCTGGATTTCTCCGTCCTGGTGAATGATCACCAAGGCTGAACCCTGGGCTACAGTGTTCTATTTACATAAAAATCTCAGAATCTCTCTTACTTAGGACCAACTTTCAGATTACAAAAGAAAGGCAAATTAAAAAAAACCTTCAGGTAGCAAAACTGGCAGGTAGCAAAACTTGGATGTGGACTGCAATGGCGAGCACAGGAAGGCTACTTGACCCAGGGGGCAATGGGCCCTGTGAGAATGAACAGGAAGGCCGTGAAGGGGACAGGGCACATGCACTACTTTTAGGAACTGTTACGGAGACAGCGATGGGAAACGAAGAGGCCAGGACACTTGATCACACCAGACGCTACTCAGTAGCGATATAGCAAACATAAACGCTGACAAAACAAAGCAAAGCAGTGCATCCGGTGAAGGGGGCTGAAAGGGCACACACTGGAAGATGCCAAAGGGGTTAAGGACACACTGCTCCAAATCTTGCTGCTCTGGCATATTCAAAATGTGGGTTGAAAGGACTTCACTGCAAGTGCAAGATCACTCTGAACTCCTTTCTGTTTCTGAAAAGTAGATGAAACTACTAGCTAAAAAATGTCCTGCCTATACCAAAAGGAAAGTAATGCTGAGGCTGAGGTTGCCGGCAGCAGGACAGTTCAGGCCAGCCTGGACTACATGGCAAGACCCTATCTTTTAAAAAGTTGAGGCTAGGCCCAGGATTTAGCTCAAGGGGTACCACGGCCTATCTTGCAAGCACAAAGGCCTGAGTTCAATCCTGAGTTTGATCCCCAGTAAGTTGAGGTCAAAGGAAATCTACGCAGAAACCCTATTATATATACTAACCCTTACCTTACCTTCCTATCCTCTTCACCCAATTAACAAGCTTTGTCTTATCACATTTTTATTTTTCTACTTGGTCCAATTCTATTCCAACTCATGAGTGGATTTTCATTTCCTTATAAAGATTCCTATGCCATATAAAATTTGTATTAAAGAAATGTGCATGTATTTATTCTACTGGTATATCTCATGACAATTTAATTCTCAGGCCTAGCTGAAAAACTCTGGAAAGGTAGATGTAAAATTTTGCCTCCATTAAAATAAAAAGAAAATGTAGGTGTCTGGAATACAAAGAGAACTATCTCAAAGATAACAATTAGACCTAAACAATTCAATGATTTAATGGGTAAAGAATATGAACAGAACATTCAAGAAAATTATTGCACTGGCCTCATAAAATTAATTTAGAAATAACTCCGTCCTCAATATTTTAGAAGTTTGAGGAGGATCAGTCTTGATTTTTTTCTTTAAATATCTGGTAGTATTCATCAGTGAAGCCATTAGGTCTTTTATAGTCAGAGTTTCCAAGGGAACAGATTTAATAAAGGACACATATTTTGTAAGGTTACTTTACAATATTCACCCAAAAAGTCAAGCACAGAGAAGCACAAGAGATCTGTCCACACAGTAGGGACCTGAAGAATCCAGCCGAGGGCCCAGATCCCACGGCGATGACCCAGACAAGTCCAACTAGAGGCCTGGAGACCAGGGCAATGTCCTCCACGCGTCCAGCAGTTGTCTGATGCCAGTCCACATCGAGGATCTGCTCCCAGAGTCCAGTGGGGGAGGCTAGAAAGTCCGGGCCAGCGGGGTGAGGGGTCACACTGGAGCGGGCGGTGACCGAGCTCCCCTGAGGAGCACAGCAGGAGGCTCCCCGGACAGCACAGCGGAGTTCGCACTGGGAAAGCCGGCCGGGCAGGCTTCCAGGAAGCCAGCGGCGCGATCTCCCTCCAGGTCTCTCTGTGCCGAGCATGGCGGTGCTGAGGGCTCTTCCACGCCCAGCACCACGCTGACTCAGCCGGACATTTCAAGCTGACCGTTGGTTCATCCACCACAAGGTCCTGAGCTTTTCTTTGATGGGCATCTTTTATTACTGACACAAGTATCCTGTTGCTAGTTACTCAGATATTCTGTTTTGATTCATTCCTGGTGGACTATACCCAGAAATCCACTTCTTCTCGGTTATCTGATTTGTTGCCATAACTGTAGAGTCTTTTTTGATCCGAAAGTATGCATTGTAACATCTCCACTTTCACTTCTAATTTTACTTACTTGCATCTTCTTTTATTCCTAGTCTAGCTAAAGGTTTGTCTATTTCATCTTTTTGAAGAACCAACTTAGGTTCACCGAGCTTTTCTGCTGATTTCCGAGTCTCACCCCACGTATTTCTGCTCTGCTCTTTACTCTTTCCTTCCTTGTGTAATTTGTGCTTTGTTTTCTAGTTCTGTGAGGTGTAATGTCATTCACTGATTTATGTAAAGTTTCTCCTTTGATATGGCCCTTCTCACTATCGGCTTCCCTTAACAGCTGTTGTACCCTTCCCCAAACTGCGTGTGTTATATTTTCATTCGTCTCAGGTATTTTTAAATGTTCCTTTTAATTTTTTCCTTGACTCACTGGCTTTTCAAGAGTCTATGTTCTAAATTCCGTGAGTTGGTGAATTTTCCAAAATTCTTCCTGTCAATTGATTTCTAGTTTCATACCATTGTGATCAAAAAATGACATTTGATAAAATTTCAGTTTTTTAAAAAACATGTTCAGACTAATTTCTATAGCCTAATACATAGGCTACCCTGCAGAATATCTCGTGTACACTTAAGAACGTTCTGGACACTTAAAGAGGACCATTTCCCAAAGAGGCATCTGTGTGTACTTCCATGTTCACTGCAGCACTGCGCACAACAGCTAAGACATGAGATCAACGCAAGTGTCCATCGAGAAAAAGGGGAAGAAAGTGTGGCATACACGGACAAGGGCGATACACTTGTGATGGACTGGATGGACATGAAGGACAAAATGCCAACAGAGCCAGACACGGAGAAATGAATACGCCATGGTCTCACTGCCAAGAGGAGCGTAAAAGACGAACTGACCAGCACAGCACGGTAGCTCCTGGAGCTAAGGAGCAGAACTGAGGAGAGCTGGCCGGAAGTTATACAAACTCAGTCAGACAGGAAGACTCATGGAGGAATCTACTGTGCAAAAGGGTGACTAGTTGA
>PVIR01020560.1:0-30465 GCA_004026965.1 Petromus typicus | reverse complement strand
TTCTTCTAATTGAACTTCAGATCTGCTGGGTTTCCCATTCAGTGCTTACCTGCAAAACACTGAGTGATGATTGCAGTGACTGACAATAAATCATGCTTCACCTGTTATCTGAATATCTGCAGTTCATTTAGGCTGACAATCAGATGAACCATCACATTACTACTGACGTGAAAATAATATACTCTATGTTATAGTGCAGCAATAAAGTCCTGGTGGATTATTTCATAGGTGGCACATTAAAGAGAAAATAGAGCATATTTCCACTGTTAATTATTTTATTATTATTAACACTGTTTCATTTTGTCATTTATGCTTACCAAAATGTTATTGTCACCATATCCTCATTGCACTACTTTGTCTTTTATTACAAGATATGCTCTTAGCTTTTATTAGTTTCTATTTCACTGTCAAATCCAGCAAATGTACGAATAGATACATCCTCTTTTTGCATTATTTTCTCCATTTTCTCTATTAAAATTTATCATTAATTTATTCTTTATAGCCATTTTTCTAGTAACAACTTAATCTAGAAAATAAAGATTTTACAAAGAAAAAAATGCCACCCTATTTTGAGATACTGAGAAGATAACATGAGTATATATATGAAGTATAGAGTTACTTGGGATGCTATAGAGTTAATATTCTTCTGACTTTTTCTTTTAATATACATATATTAATTATATTGTAAAAATATTTTCAATATTGTGTATTATGTGAAAATAATATTTAAGTAAATACTTTTTATAGGGCTATGTGTGTACTTTACTACAAGAGTATCTATGATATAACCATGCTACCTGTAACAAATATTTATCATATTGGAGATTGAAATAGAATAAAACATGGCTGTTTTGTTGTTATCAACTTCCTGGATAAAATTTACATGACATGCTTATGCTTATTCTTATTTTATTTCATTATTTTGAAATAATTATAAATTTTAACCAAAATATTGTTTTCCAACACTCAAATTTGCAAATTTGACTTCATCAAATTTAGGGTACACAGATTTAAGCATGCATGCCAAACCCTCAGTTTTATCAGATACTTAGAAGAAATACATTTTCTAATATATATTCTGCTTCCAGCTGCACAAATCTTTGACAGTATGATTGAGTAGGCTTTTTTTCACTCAACTGATACTTTGAAAAATAACCTTTATAATCTTCTTCAATTTTGAGATAAGAAGACAGTTCAGAAAAACAGCCACTGAGGAAATACTGATGATCTCGTTCTTGCCTTGAATATCCTATTATTGCCCCTCACCTTTCCTTGTCCCCTTTGACTTCCAGAGTCAAGACTGGAAGGCATCTTCCTTGCTTCAGCATTGATTAGAAAATGAGCAAAAGAGAAACATAAAAATTGAAACCTGAACACACACACACACACACACACACACACACACACACACACACACCTCAAAGAAACTATGGATCAAATTAAACCTCTCTTCCTTTAAATTGTGAATGTCAGGTATTATGTTCTGTAATGTCAAAGCTAATTAACACAGTAATAAAAATTCTTTCAAGCATGCCATTTCTTATAATTCTTATCTTTACAATTTTTTCTGTCAACAGTGTTGTGTTAAGTGCTACATTAGCAAGAATTATTACAGTTTCAGCATAATCCCATATTAAAGAACTGATCTGGAACTTATAATATCTTTTGTATCATCAATGCTATATTTTAATTTCATTATTAGACCATTTATTTCATATTTTATAAGTAAAATTTTGGAATATTTAAATAAAGTTTTAAAGTACAAGGTAAAAATCAAATTGGTCAAAGGGTTATTACTAGGTTGATTAACAAAGCACATGGTATTCTGTGAAAACTCATGCAGAATAACAAAGCAGATTTTAAAAACACATACAATGTGAGCAATTAGACAAATGCACAGATTCAGATAATGAAAGGTGGAGCATAAAATGCACAAAAACACAGCAAATATCTACTAATCTAGACTATTCTAGAAAATAAGTAATATTGGATTGTTATTATTAGAATCTTGCAGAATCATTAGCCAATCTAGCACGAAAGCAAGTCAAATATGATTTGCAATTTCAAATTTTATGTCTTTGATTCTTAGTTGATCTAGTAATCAGATTAATTCTGTGCAATTATAGTATGGGAAATAAATACATTGAAGTTTACAATACACACATAAAATCATACCGTCAGGCCTTTGTAGCCTTCACAAAGAATAAGGCACATGAATAAGGGATTTGATCATTCATTTTTCACTGGGGAGAACAATGCTTGTTGCATAAACTAGATTATATTTCTGGCTTTAAATCCAGCAATTATTAAAGCACACTTTGAATTTAATACCTTAGCTCACCTAGAATTATATAGATTTCATTGATATATCTGTTTTTCTCAATTGTAAAATAGAGGCCAAGGGAAAGGGGAGTAAAGGCCAAGGGAAAAGGGAGTAAAGGTAAGTAAAGGGAAGGAAAACATTTGATAAATAATTTTTTAAAAAAGGAAAATACTTTGAGTATTTTCTATTTCACAATATATAACATAAAATTCTAGGACTCATTTACATCTTTATTTTCTCATACCAGAGAAAAGATGTGATATTTACCTATCTGTGACCTATTTATTTTACTTATGAGGATATCCTCAAGGTATATCCATTTAAGTAGAAATGATTCAAATTTATCATTTTTTTGGCACAGTAATACTCCATTCTGTAGAAGAACCACAGCTTTTATATCATCTCCAGTTGATGGACACTTGGGTTGTTTCCAAGGTGTAGCAATCACAAACTGAGCTGCTATAAACATGGGTGCACATATCTCAAAGTAAAATAGGGTGAAGGGGGAAAAATAATGAAATTATACCAAAAAAGAAAGGAACCAAATTTTATGTATATAGGGGGGTGGTAGGGTGGGTAGGGCTATGGGAAAAAATGAGAATTAAGTTGTGCCTTATACTGGTACAAATCCTTATTATGGAGTGCAATCATGATGCGTATATGGAATGTACCAATAAAGATTTCAATAAAAAATAGTAAATAAAAAAGGGAAATACATATATATATATATATATATATATATATATATATATATATATATATATATGGAGCAAGGAATTGTAGGGATGACAATGGGAGAAAATGAAAATTAAGATGTGTCATGTACAGGTACAAATTCTCAGTGATGAATGTGATCCTAATGCATATATAAAATGTACCAACAAAATCAGTTTAAAAAGAGAACTAAGCAATATTTAGGCCATTTTTGTTCAAGCATGCAAAATTGGATTATTTCCCCTCCCATGTACAAAGCTTTAAGTAAGTGCTCTTTGTATCTACACTGGTAAAGTAAAATACATACATCTTACCAATGGTTCACATGCTAACTGCATATATGTAAAGTTACAGCAGATATTTGACTAAAGAATTATTAAATTTTATGCCTTAGGGATATAATTACATATTTATCTCCTTTACCAGGAATGACAATATCCTGCTAACCATGCTGACAGAGATCCAACATGGCTGACTAGAGGAGTCCTGTGGGTAGGAGGTATGCAGGGAGGGGAACCAGTAACTCAGGTAACTAACTGGAGCCAGGGGACCAACTAACACCCTGACACAGAAGATGACTCTGAAAGAATATACATAGAAATCAAACCAAACATCCAAGCGGTAGCTAAGAAAAGGGGAAACGGGTCTCAGCAGGGCTGGTCTGCACAGCCTCCTCTCTGCTCATCCTGGATTCAGTCACCCAGAGGGCTTCTTAATGGCATGGGTGTCAGCGCACCCAGGACTCATCTCCCCGATACCCGGCCTTCATGTCAGTGATCCCCCTTCCAGGCTCCTAGAGGACTGCAACCTCATGCTGTCCTTGTCAGCTCTCCCCACAGGCAGTGGAAGCTCCTTCTGCACCCACCTCTCTCTGGGCAGCTGAAGATAAGCAAGTGAGCAAAGATCATGAGACTCTCCAGGTGCTTATGCCTGCCTGAGTCACCCTCAGGTACCCTGTATGCACCAAGACTGGGATCACTTCAGTCTCTCCCCCATGGCTTGTGCCCTTCCTAGGCCTACCAGAATCTTGAGACATTTGTCATGGACAGATGTGCATATACATTGAATGAGCGGGTCCCACAGCTGCTCGAGTGTCTGTCTGATATCTGGTGCTGGCTCTTGACATGTCAGTCTGGGACTGGAGTCTTCTCCACTTGAGTCATGCTGCAGTATCCTTTCCCTACTTCCTGCCTGGCCCTGTGTCCTAACTTGCACAGTTGCCAGAACTGGGGTTGGCGTCTGGAAAACTCTTAAATATTGGGGTCACCACACAAACCCACAGGTTCTATAGAAGGATTTGAGAAGAAAAAACAGTGTTACCACCTGGGGCTGGATTCCTCCCCAAATCCTCACGTGGTCACAGTTGGCTTTTTCAGAGATGGCTAAATGCCATCCAGAGATGAATGCCATCCAGAGCTGAATGGCTCCAGAGATGGAGAATGTGTGATGCTGGGACTAAGGGTGTGTGATGACTGAACCAGTACACTGACTCACTGCCACCACCTTCATCCAGGAGGTCTGAATAAACGGAGAACAAAGCCTCTCTTGTTGCCTTCGTTAACTTCCACCCACCCTGACCTGCTGCCTACCTTCTCTGTGCCAACTGCTGTGTAGCCTGCGGACTATGAACAGAAACCAATATGGACTGCGAGCTAAATAAAATTTTCCTTTTTAACTCTGGATATCAGAACTTTTGTCTCAATGCAAGAAAAACAACTAAGACAAACACTCATTTAGAAATAACATGATTATTATTATTTTTTTCTGTTTTACTCTATTGTTTTGACCCAATCCCCCCTCCCCATACTGATATTTTTCTTGTGTAGATTTTGGTGTTTTATCACTCATTTTCTTTCTGCCTTTTTTTCTTATTACTTGTTTTATTGATTGATTAGGCCCTTCAACCTGCCTTCTTTTTTTTGTTTGTTTTTTCTTTTCTCACTACATCTTTTTAAATTCTTTATTATTTTTTTCTTTTATCCTCCAGCTTAGTCTGTATTTTTAAATCATTCATCTTTTTCTTTTATCTTACTTTTATCTCATACTATTAATTTCCTTCTACTCTTTAATAAGAGCTTTTATTTTGATTTTCTCACTTTCTTCCTATGTTCTAATGTTTAATATTTCAAATTCTATTTCAGTTTCATCTTATCATTCTTTGCAGGCTCTATCCTTACTAGCCTACCTATCAGCCTTTGTAAATCAGTTGTTAATTACCTCATATGATTGTAAACAGTTCTAACATTGTTGGAGATAAACTTTCCCTATTGAATAACAGTCACTGCATCTCCTTTGCCTTGAAGTTCATACTATAACTGTAGATCTCATATCTGTTGTTAAGGGAGATCCATTGTTATTTCTTAGGATCTATCTATATTGAGTTTGTGTTTGAGGCTATTTTTGCTGCCAATGCTACTACTTTATACCAGGGGAGATAATTGTTGCTACAAATTGATTTTATGTGTACGTCAATATCTAGATTACCTAGGAGTCAAAAGCAATATTGAAGCTAATTCCCAAAGAACTATAAAGTGAGTCAAGTGAGGTTCAAGTTCCCCATCCTAATAAGGGAGATGGTTTGATTCTAGGACAGAGCTGAAGATCAATAGCTCACTATGCCTGCAGGACACATCAGAAGGTAAACAGGAACTGAAGTGATCTTGGAACTAGCAGTACAATTGCCCACCAATACCCCATTCTGCATTTCTCAGCACAGAAAAATAACAAACAAGAAATAGAAAACCTGAAAACAATGCAGTAAAATTCCTCCAGGAGCTCTCAGTTGCCCCAAAGCAAATCTAGGGACACCTCAATAGGGAAGAAAAAAAATCTTTAAAAAAAAATCACAAAATATTGGAAGCAGTAACAGTGGTGATATTAAAACAACAGATCAATAAAACGTCTGACAAACTTAAGGAAGAAATATCAATAATTACAGAGAGAGTGGTCCAAATAAAACAAATGATCAGTGGATCTAGAGAAGAACTAATTAAAAACTAGAGGAGATAAAGAGATATAAACCATAAAAACCAATAATATAAAAGACTTTGAATCCATAGAAAGTTCCAAACAAAAATCTAAGAGATTAAAAAATGTTCCTGAAAATATGAACAGCAAAATCAGCTAGTGAGAAGACAGAGCCTCGGGTGTAGAAGGCGGGGATAGGGCTGGTAACCCAGTGAAACGATGCCAGGATTAACAGCTCCACCCTGCTGAGCTTCACTTGTGCCTCTGTGCCTCCTGCCTTCCAGTCACAAATGTACATGTTTTGTTTGTTTGTTTGTTTGTTTTTAAGAATCATTCATTAATCTCACCCTAGGCCATGGATCACAGTGTGCTATAGTACAAAACTCATTTCAAGACATGAATTTGGGGCTGAGGATTTAGCTCAGTGGTTCCAGAGCCTGTTTTGCAAAAGCACAAGGACCCGGGTTCGATCCCTGGTTACCATATACCATACTGGGCTTCACACCCAGCAGCAAGCTGTACCACATACCACTGTGCTGGGCATGGTGGCTCACGCCTGTAATCCAAGCACTCGGGAGGCAGAGGCAGGAGGATTGCTGTGATATGAGTTTGAGGCTGAGCTCAAGGCCAGCTTGAACTACAAAGTGAGACCCTGTCTCAAAAAATAAATAAATAAATAAATAATGAATTTTTAAAAAATTTAAAAAAACACACACACACACATGAGTCTGTGAGTTACTGTACAACTTCTTAATGGATGGAGGATATTTCCAGCACCATAGGAAGTTCACATTCACTATGTCAAAACAGAATGAAACGCTCAACAACAATGCAGTGACATCTCTTACGGAAGTGACATTGTGAATTCCTCAATAAAAGGGAAAGGGACCCTCTCAAGAGGAGAATATGCTGCTTTTAGATTTTAAAAACTACCATATTCTCTCTCCTTGGTGACAGAGTTGTAGAGGAAGGGGGATTTACTCTGCGCATTTAACATGCCCTAGATCACTGGGCCTTCTATAAAAGTAAGATTGTGCATTCTCATGACATTCAACTGTCACTTTCTTGAATATATGAATGCATATACTAAAAGAGGAGCAATATTTTGCTTTCCTACTGTATTGGAGCAATTAAAATGTGGTCATGTTAGCAATATAATGGACATGAGTGTGACCAGAATATGAAAATGGTAAAAATCATTGCAAAAATGGATGTTTTTTAGTTGTGATTGAGGGTACCTTATACTTGTCTCTTGCTGTATCACCCTATCGTCATGTAACACGGTATGCTAACTGCAGATGTGACTGCAGTCGCTTTTTGTCTATTCACAACTTGCATCTATGGGCTGGAAAAATATTCTGTAGACAAATTTATATTTATTTAACTAATTTAATGGTTTTTAAATAAATATTTAAGAGTTAGAATTGTGAATATCATAACTGCATATTATTTCACACTTTATTATTTTTTTATTGAAAAATAAAGAAAATAAAATATTTTCATAGACTTACTAGCACATTTTAATAAACTTTGCTCTGGTTTTAAAATATTTAAGAGATATTTCTGAAATTGTTTTTATGGATTTTGCAATGTAACAAATATAGGTATGCTATTTTAAAAAATTGATAGGTATTGCTAATATTTTTGTTGAATATTTTTAATAATTGTAGAGTACTGATGTAAAAAAATCAAGCCATGATTTGTATTGTCAATTTCCTTTATCAGTGTCCAAATTAACTGAATAATTTTCAGTCTCTTAGTATATCACTGATCATCAAATTGGAAATTACATTCAATACCACAGTATTTTACTACATTTAATATTTTGCATATATATTAGTATATATACATATGTATATATATACATATATATGTATATGTATATGTATATATATGTATATATGTATATATATGTATGTATATACACACACACACACATATTATATATATACCAAAGTACTTAATATGTTTCAAAATGTAATGAAAGTTTAGAAATTTATGCTTTGATTATTACATTCTTTATTAGTGTTACCAAAATGTAAGTTCATATAATCTTAGCTGTGCTATTATCTCCCCTTTATAGCTATCTCACATAATTATTCAGTTTGTTGGTGTTTTAGATGCAGCTTCACTGAGTCACTCAGGCTTGTTGCAATCTCTGACCTCTTTTTGGTCACCTGAGCAGCTGGAATCACTGCCTTGTGCATTGTATCTATCTAGCAAATTTCTGTAATATTATTTTTCTGTGAATCAACAAAGCTAAAAGAACCCAGTGGAAACTTAGTTCAGCTGTCAAGCCCAGTGGTGCCACATATCTACCAAGAAGGTGAGCAGAAGATTTTTCTATATGTCTTGAGGCTTTCTGTGAAGCAAGGATCAGATTCCCGAACAAGTATGAAGCTAGTTTGAGAGACCAGGGAAAGATCACCTGTTCATCTACAGTATCTGGAGATAAATATGGAAAGTAGAATGTATTCACTTCATTCTTCCAGTACTTTATTTGCTTGAAATTATTTCCAGTACCAAAGGTGAGATCAACTAGAATATATATTTTTTCTAATTATCTAGATATGGAGCAGAAAAGAACGGATGATTTGTGCATTTTGGCACATGTCAAACACAAAACTTTCAAATAATGTCAGAATCTTGCCAATCAGCACTCGTGGATGGGCTATTATAAGCCAGGGCTGGCACACTATAATTTGTGTGTGAATTGGCAGCCTCAGGTAATTAGATGCAAATCAGATATTTTCCAATCTATTCGATTTTCATTAAAACTTCTGTTGCATTAACTAAGTTTTATATGGATCCATCAATTACCAAAATTTCATTAATTAATTCATTAGTTATCCAATCAAACCTGTCTGTATATTTTTAATAAGACTAAAGCTTTTCAATAACTATCTGAAGAATGTAAACTGACATTTGTATTCTGGTACATAGAAAATATTAATAGTGTCATAATTCCTTAGTTTTCAGATTTATAATTGTTTAAGCAAAGAAAACATTTAAAATATTTAAGTATAGCTTTTAAAAAGTTATGAATTTACTCATTTAAGCATGACTCTTAGTGTATAATAATTTTAAATTTACAAGTTTAACCATTCTGTCAAAAATGAAATTTTGGATTTATGTAAGGATTAAATTGTTTTTGAATGTCTGTATACAGCAGATGAAATTAAACTTCTGTTTCTCTCCACAAAAAAACATTCAAAATTGATTAATATTTTATATAATATTAATATTAATATTAATATTATAAGTCTCAAAATTCTGACAGTAGTGAAGAAAACAAAAGCAAAAATGACAAATGTGGTCACATGAAACCAAGGAGTTTCTGCACAATCATACTATCAAAAGGCTGAAGAAATATCTGCAGAAATGGATAATATATGGTCATACATCGGTTCAAACACTTCTGGTTACAAATGCTTTGGTTTGTTAAAAAACAAAAAAAGTGTTGGGAAAAAAAAATGCTTCCAGTGGTCAACTCCTCATGGGGTGACAGACACAATAGCCACCATCTTCCCAGAATCATGGAACTAATTAAATTCATGAACCCAAATACTTCTTCATTTATCAATTATTTCTTTGGCATGAGGCTAATGTCCAGAACTTATAAATATCTCATTAATTTAACAACAGAAAAGCAATTCAATTACAAATCACTAAATGTTTTGAATAAACATTCTTCAAAGAATGTGTACAAATGCTACTAAATATTAAACAAAAATACTAAGTAGCAATGGCTGGTAGGTAAATTTAATCAAAGCAGTGATACAGTATCATCTCATCAAAGATATTAGATCTCTGTCATGAAAAAACAATCTTAATGTATATGTGGAGAAAAAAAAACTCATATACATTATTTGTGGGAATATAAATTCCCACAGCTACTGTAAAAATTTGAATGGAATTACCAAAATACTAAATATATAAATATCCAGGTATTTCACTTCTTAGCATATATTCACAAGAAATGAAATCAGCATTCAAAAGAGGTAATAATATGCCCATGTTTATTTTAGGACTGTTCATAGTGACTGATATGTGCAGCTAGGATATATACCCCTCAACAAGTGAATAGACAAAGAAATAAAAATGTATTCAAATATAATAGAGCATTATTAAGCAAGAAACAAAGATGAAATCTTTGGTTGTGTAGCTAATGAATGGGACAGGAGGACATCATCTTAGGGAAATAAGAGAGAAAGACATATGTAGTACACTTTCTGTCATACATAGAAAAACATGTCAACTACATAACAGGTGACTAGTGATTTGTGTGAACTAGGAAAAATGTTTATTTATAGTCACAGAAAGTTTCATTAAAGTTTATGATTAATATGTAATTTTCTTGACCATTTAAAAACTCACTTAAGTCTTATTCAAAAGATTTTCCAAGTGTATGATTGCATACAAAATAAAAATAATTCATTGTGTTATCTGAGTAGTTTATTAGAGCATAGGTCAAGAATATTTATTTTTAAACACAATATACTATGTTAAATAAAACAGGCTCTGATATAATAATTAAACTAGAAATCTGTATTAACAGTAAGCAATCTCAATACAAAATTTATTATAAATTTTAAGAAGTGTATAAAACATATCATTGAAAGAATGGGCTGTTAAGTAAGAATATACTTAACATAATTTTAAAGAAACAAAAATATATAGCTTGAAATGGATAAGAAAATTACATGTTTTTTGAGAGGGATGATAATTGCTTCAGAATGAATTATTTACTATCTAGTTCCAAAATTAATATAATGAACATAATTTTCATTTAAATTTTAATTCAAAATAGATATAGGAATGTATGAGAATAGGAGGATTTGGCAGTAAAGGAAATATTAGCTTTGCAATATTCAAAAACATAAAATTGCATTTTATCACCTTCTATACCTTCAGATAAAACGTGTTTCTCTGAGAGTAAAGATATTTTTGAAAATGTTAGCTTAGATTTTTGCTATTTAAATATTACCTCAAACATTGCTTTAAAGATATAATCAGTTGTCTTCTATGATATCTTTTTCATGGATTTACAAAGTACTGTTTGATTACATCTACATTCATATTCCCTTTAAAATTTTTTGATAAATAAAATTTTTTCTTATCATTGACAATTACAAATCAATTCATATACTGAAAAGTAATTAAAGTCCTACTAAAGTTAAATGTCATTCACATCACATTTTTCCAGAAATATCAAACAACTTCTTCTGTATAACATTGGGCTTAAGTTCACAATATACCAGAAGCAAAATTATTCATAATACATCTGCTGATCATTACTAAAAGTGTAATTTATGATCAGAAAAGTATCTAATATTCATTTTTCACTGTTTCTCATGATAATGTGTGGGAAAGTCACACAATTAAATATTGTACTCATGTGTACCAATATGTATGGATTATATACATGTAATTAATATTTAAAACAGATCAGATGATTTACACTAAATATTGGAATAATTGAAATTTTTATTTTTTTAAAATTTTCCATAGTATTGAAAATATAATTCTGTTGGGATCATGAATTACAGTTCCATGAAACAACCTGAAGTTATCACCAAACAAATATTTCACTTGGAAGCCACAGGGAATTAAAACAATTTAAATGAATCTTGACACTATTCCAATATTTTATGTAGGTGAGAATTTTATCTTCTCTGACAAAATATATCTTTGGCTGCCAATGAAATTATCAAGGGTGAAAAATAACAAGATTACCTTTGAATATGATTGCCTTTGAATATTTCAAAATAGTCAAATAGACATGTGGAATGCTTTTTGAATATATCTAAAATAATTTTAATTGTTCAGTGTTTAAAGACAAAGATTAAGAAGATCTCTCCAAATTTATTTCAAGTTTCACTAGATTAAGTGAAAAAGTAAAGTACAATATATATGAATGTCTAATCAAATTTCCTTACACTTCCATCTTTTGTACCTATTTCCAAATATTTTAATCCATACTTAGCTAGTGAGAAGTATTAAAATCATTGAACCATCTAACATTAATAATAGGAGAAAATATAATAAAATTCTATAAAGTACATCAATTCCATAAACTTAATTTTTAGATGAAGGTGTTGTGGAGGTGCATAAAAACATTGTTAAAACTCAGTATGTAAAATGTTTTGAACAAAGCAAGTGTATTTTCTATATGTTTAATAGAAGTCACATTAAAATATGTGTAAAACTTCAGCTCTTTTGGCTATAATTGCACAGCAAGAATAAAAATCAGTGCTGATGAACTATACAGTCACATGCTCAATAGAATATGTTAGGTATGACAGAGATGTGACAACAGAAGATTAAAATGAAGCTTAAGACTCCTATTTTCTATATTATCCTCTTAAGCATCTTAATATCATAGAACAACACGTTACTTATGTTTTTAATGATGTAGGCATACATAAATCTCTGACGCCAGTATATTGAAAAAGATCCATACAATTATGAAATAGACAGCATTTAACAATAATAAACAAATATATTATTTGTGTATTCCAAACTCTAGACTTCTTGCTTACATTGGTGTGAGGTTTTCTATATTGAAAAGTTAACTGTAAAACAGTATGGTGCCTTATAGTAGCATCAGCCTCAGGCTTCTTACATTTGCAATTTGTCCTGGTTGCCTTCAGAGCTCAAGTTAAGCCATGGGTCTAAACTCTCCATTATGCTGTGGTGTGCTCTGTGATACTTGGGCAACAATGAACCCATTTAATGATATGAATGTCAAAAAATGTCAGGGGCTGGAGGTTTAGCTCTGTGGTTCCAGCACCTACCTCACAAACACAAGGTCCTGAGTTTGATCCCTGGTTCTCTGTGAATATGTGGATTGACTTGATCTTTCTTAATGTACTCAGGTTAAAGACAATAATGTTAAGTAACTTTTCTGAAAGTGGTATACAGAAAATAGAACATAACTTATAATTAAAATACCTTAGTAAGGACAGCAATGAGGAAATGATTGTTATAAGTTTATAGAAAGAGGATTTTTTTTTTCATTCATTGTCATCAGCAGGTTGGTAATTCCTAAAATACAAATAGAAAAGTATTTCTGGAAAATATTTCCTCATGTATGTGACCTAATTTATAATTTAAAACTATTCAAAAAAAGACAGTGCCTGATTTATTTTTCCCCTTAAGCAAAATATCCCTTAAATATTTTATAGATTTCAAATTTCCACAAATTCAAGCCTGTGTCCTGAAGCACAATCATTTTAAACATTGCCAGAAATCAACTTAAATAAATCTTGTTTTCTTTTCCTACTAAATTGGAAGAAATTTGTGACATGAATAACTTAATTTTCTTATGAGTGAACACTGAAATTAAAGGAGGGGGAAGGATATTCCCTTTGCACATTTTTAAGAATGAAAATGGCTCTGTGATGATAAGCTTCCTCCCTCCATATAAATTGTATTGATTATCTAACTCTTCCTTTGGAGAAAAATTTGTAGCAACTATTTTACTTTTAGAATCTTTAAGCTTTGTAATGATTTATTAAAATGTTTCCATCTAGCACACCCACACTATCTTGTGAGATACAAAGTAGTATAAGAAATAATGAAATGAGTTACCCTAACATGACTCATAAAAATAAATTTTAAAATCAGAAAACTGGTTTTTATTACATATTTAATTAAACTGACAAAAGTAATGGTTTAAATATTGAAAATATGGAGATATTGAAAGGGGTGTATATGAAAATTATACAGCCTATCTTCAATCCCTTTCATATTCAGAGATATTATAGTGTCTAATAAATAAAATACAATCTTGCTTTATAATTGTGTGGCCGTATTTCATTATTTGTCTCATTGTGTACTTTATCTCTTTAATAAGACTATTTCTGCTCATTATTTCTCTACTGAAGAATAGGAATTCACACTGAATTTGTTCTTATTAAGACCTAATTGGTTTACTTTAATGAGAGGACAATCTTCCTATGTTCCTTCCTTTGATAATGTTTGACCTTGTAACCACAAATGGCCTAAAAACACCAGAGAAAAGAAAGTTACCCTCACTTCAGAAGACACCAGGGAGAAGCAAGCTACTCTCTGACCTCCATTTTTCTCCTCTAAAGTAGAAGAGGAAAATTGCTAGCATTCTAATCTAGTTGTAACACCTTCCTTCCAGACACAGTCAACCTGCCTGGAGAAAGGAGTGTCCTTATCAACGAAGTTATAGCGAGTCTGAGAAGATGCTCTTAGTTCAAGATCATGAAGTTGTGCCTTTTGTGCTCCAGTTCAGCACAGTTGGCCAGAAAAATGAGTTTCCTTCACTTCTGAAGGCTCTTTGCCACATAAAATTATATTAAACATATTTGTATGTTTTATGCTTATTATTCTGCTTTTCAGTATAGGTGCTTTAGCCATGAAAAGACTGATGAAGAAAAACTCTTCTTTCCCCTAAACTTTGCTTTAACTTTTGTGTATCCAGGTTAATTTCCCAAGACAGTGGAAACTTAGGGCCCATTCCGAGCTATGTTGAAAAAACTCTCAAGGCCATTTCTCATTAATTATAAACTACATCTTCACCTATGTTAAGTTCTTTTTATTTTGGCTGACTTTTGTTATTTGAATGCATATTCCAGAAATAATTGTAAGACAGTTATATGTACACCATATCTACAGAATTATTTGTATGTGAGGATGGTTTTCTGCCACTTCATATAGCAACGACACTTCTGGTATTATTTTTGATTTTTTCATTATTAAATAACTTATGAGCATGAGGAAAATAATTTCTGATGAGAAATATGTTATTATTTCTGATTAAAGGATTTCCACAGACCAATATTTTCCCTATTAAAGGATTTCCACAATATTTCTTTTTCTGTCTTTTTTCTAAATCCACTTTTTGGCTGATGGACATATATGCTGTTTCTGTGATTTAGCTGTTGGGTTGCATTACTGTGAACAAGGGATGTATAACATGATATCATTAATCTCAAGGAGGAAGATACTTGGAAGGTAAATCATTGCATAAAATAAAATTTCTGTTTTTAGGTTTTGAGGGATGCTCAGACTGATTTTAACAGAATGATTTTAACAGTTTTCATCTCTAACAACAACAAGCAGTTTGTTTGTTTGTTTCTTTTTCCTGCACCCATTCCAGCAATTGTTAGTATTCGATTTCTTGGTGATGGTCATTCTTGCAAGAGCAAGGCAGAATTTCAATATTGTTGAATTTAAATATTATTTGAATTTATATTTCTCCAATGACTACAGGTTTTGAACATTTTTTCACTTATTGATTGGCACTTTGTAATTCTTATAAGAAATATCTCTTCATTTCAGTTCCCCTTTATTTTATTTTGGAGGATGTAGCATTTTTATATATTCTTGATATTAGTCTTCTGTTGGAGGAGTAGCTAGTAAGAAAACATTTTCCTTTAAATTGAAAACAAAGTTTTATAAATACAAAGGGGTGAAGAGGATGAAAGGAGGGCAGGGAAATGCAAAAAACAAGAACCAAGATACGTCGTGTATAGGTACAAATTCCCAATGATGAATGTGTTGATAATGCATACCTAAAATGCACCAATAAATTTCATGAATAAAATAATCCCCAGATACTCTTTTTCTACAATGTACAGTGCCTCATCTATGATGATAGTTTTCTTAGGTGGTCAGAAACATTTTACTTTAGTATAATCATGAGTCTTGATTCTTAATACTATTTTGGAGGGATTTGTTGTCTGTTGACAAAGTCTTTGTTCCGGTTTATGTCTTCAACAATTTTACTTATTTTATCTTAAGTGTTTCAGTTTAAGCATTTAGAACGTTGGTCCACTTTGATTTTATTCGAAAGCATCATTTGTAGGCCAACAACTTTCTATGTAGGAAGAGCTAGTTTTCCCAGGGCCCTATGTGGAGGTTACTATCTTTTGGCCAGCCTGTGTTTTTTGTCCTTTGTCAAAATCAACTATCTGAATGTGTATCATGTTGAGACTTGTAGCTTTAAGGCATCATTTCACAACATGATAATTTAGATCATTATCTACACCTTTCTGCTCATATTTCAACTTTTGATAAATGGTTTAGTGATAAAACATGTTGACAAGAGCTGTATACTGTGTCATGTAGCTCACTTACTTCGTTCATCATTGGAAAATGGCACCTGTAACATATCCGTAGACAACTTGGCCCAAAAGAAAGGAGAATGAATTGGTTGTTGTACTAGTAAGTACCAGACACTTAGTATTTGTGTTCATTCTCTGAACCATAATTCTTAACAGGATAATATAATCGGGGCTAGATAAATAATTTCATATACGCTGGGTATTTCAAAGAAAAGGAACCCTAAGATTTGATTGGCCTGTGTTATGTAAGCAGCTGTAGGCAATACTGAAAATTAGATCATTTATTCATTTAAACATTTATGTTACTTTAAGTATAGGTTTATATGTTATTCTTGGCTTATTATTCTTGGCTCAGAAAATATTCATTTCATTTTTTAATCTGATAGTTAAATATTTTAATTTTTTATTAATGTGCTTACCATTTTCCTTTTCATCATATGACTATTTTAGCATAAATATCAAAAATTTTTTTACATCATTTCCAAATTCAAACATTCTTTGGTTAGCAACCTACCCCTTGAAGGACTGACCCTATTCAGAATTTCCACTGACTCCTGAGACTTGTGACCTAATTTTTGTGCACAATTCTGTACATTCCGTTTATACAGCCCCCAACAAAATAACTCGTTTATACAGTATGGTAGTTTTACTTATGTTCTGTTATATATTACAATCCTGCATTCAAGAGTGACAGAAATAAAGGCAAACTCCTGAAACTGGGGTTTCCTTTGATTTTAATATTAAAATGTACAAAATGTATACAACTCTTTATTAGTAATCAATTCGCTTAACCTGCTCACAAGAACAGAACTTAGTCATTAAATGAGGAATGTCTATATAGAATTGCTTCTCAAATTTGTCTCCAATTTTATACTTGTTTTGTATTTTCTTTTGCTTTTTTTAATTTCAATGATTTGCAAATGCCTTTAAACAAGCAATACCATTTTGTACCTTCACAATTAGTCACTAGTCTCCTTCTTTATATTTGTGTCAAAATGTTATATTAACACATTTTGTCTATCTTAATTTGAGGGCTTAAAATGTTAAACAGTGGGAATGATTTTTTTAAGAAGTCTAGGCTGTGGAAATTTTACACTGTGAGCAACATACTCACTTCTCCCTGATTAGTATCCTTTTTGCAGTTGTTATTAAATTTTTATGGAATTCCTTGTCATACTCATTTTTTCTATTATCTTGCTTTATTTTCCTTTCATGTAAACCTCTTAAATCATTTGTACTCATTTCATAAACATCTTCTTTCCTTTTTTTGAAGGCTTTGTTCTTTTGATGTTTTATTTTTATTCATCCATTATGTTTTGTCATATTTCTACCTTGGTTTTTCCCTCCCCTAACTTTTGTCTCTATTTTTATTTTTTATTAACTTTAATTTATTCTAATGTCTACACATTCAGTCTCTCACGGTGTTAAGAAACAATTTACTGGGCCAGGGATATAGCTCAGTGGTTCTGGAGCCTGTCTTGCAAAAGCAAGGACCCGGGTTCATTCCCCAGTAACCACATAACAATACTGGGTGTGGAGACTCACGCCCAGCAGCAACAAGTACCACATACCACAATGCTGGGCATAGTGGCTCACACTTGTAATCCCAGCACTTGGAGGCAGAGGCAGGAGGATTGCTGTGATGTGAGTTGGAGGCTGAGCTCAGGGCCAGCCTGAACCACAAAGCGAGACCCTGTATCAAAGAAAAAGAAACAACTTACTCTTGGTTCTTACAGATGGATCAAATTGCCTCAATAACTGCGACTAATGCAGAGGGTCACGAACCTGGCTTCTGTCCATTATGTTATATATATTTTTTTCATCTCATTAGTCTTGAATTATTTTGCATGTCACTATATTCAGTCTTCAAGTGAAACATGAAAACTGAATACATACATTTCTTTTGGTAACAAGTATATTTCTGGGTATATCTCACATATGTGACTATCACACTTTTTTAAGATCTAGGCTGGATGATCAAGAATCTTTTATTCTATTCAGTGATTCTCTGAAAATTTCAACAATAGTGTAAGTTTTTTAGTGCTTAAAATATGTTGCTAGATGAGCAAAACTTAAAATATGATAATGGATAAGACATTTGTATAGACAGATGAAAGCGAAATTCAGACGTGGCTGGGTCAAGTACACCGCACGTATGTCTCATAGCACACAGAAAAGATAATAGAAGCACAAGCACATCCACCTGCACGTGTAAAAACTGGGAGAAGGCCATCTAGAGTACCCTTCCCACTTGGTCGTGACTCCGCCCTTGGCCAAAACCACACAACCAATCCATAGCCTCCCCATACAACCTCCCTCTGCTTCAACAAATCCGTGACTGACCCGTATGGTTATGCCCCCTGCCGTTTGCTTTATAAGTGTGTGCATTGCTTAATAAAAGTGGAAGTGTTCCCTGATATTCTGCCTGGAGTCTACAGGGTGACTGCATTCGCCTCTTCCTCTAGGTATGAGTTTCCGTTAACCCAGAAGGACAAGAACTGAAAGGTGTTTAAAATTAGGCCTCTACTTAAGTTTATTGATTTAATTTCTTTAGCATGTACAGATATTAAAATTACATTTCAGTTTCACTGTGTAGTGTGGAAATGTTTTAAATTCTTACATAAATATTTTAAAATTACCTTTATTGGTACATTTTGAATACACATTATCATCGCATTCAACATTGAGAGTTTGTACCAGACTATGACACGATTTGAATCTCATTTTTCCCTTTTCCTCCTGCCTTACAAACCCCTCCCCGTATATACATAATCTTTGTTTCCTTTTTTCTTTATTATTATCACTTTCATCTTCCTCTCGTTATTTACCCCTACACTCCCTTCCCTTTTAAATATTTTCTGTTTCACAATACCAACTATACGTACTACAACTCATTTACAACTTTATATATATGTATATATATATATATATATATATATATATGTTACAAACTTAATGTCTCTTTAAAAGAGCATCTTTGAATACTAACCTAGTAATGTAATAAAGAAGTACATCTGCCAAAGTACCCAAAATAAACAAAGACAGTTAAACCATTTGAGTAGTACATTCTTTTCAAGTTAGTATATCTAAGAATCTAAAGAAACAACCAAGTAAAAGTCAGAACAATTTTTAGTGAGGAAAACTGCAGATATTTGAGCACAGGACTCCATTCAAACCAGACAACTTATTTAAACTCTAACTTGTCTTCCTAGAACGTAAGGGCCCATCACCAGTATGATCCATGTTACGCTGAAAAGCTTAGCTAAAATAGCTCTTTGTGTCTTAGCATAGACCGTCTTCCAGTCTGAATCTGTTGGGTAAGTGCTAAATCTCTCAATTCCTTCTTAGAGTATAACTTTGAAAACTGTGTGTAAATCCTTTCTCTTGGAAATGTAAATCTCTGTCTGTAGAACCTCTGAACTGACACTCCTTCCCCAGTTTCTGGAAGAGAATAAATCTAACTTCAGTGAGCTCCTTGCTTATCTTGCACCACTTCCGTAACTGAGACACAAATAGAAAATTTGTTCTCCTCTGGTTAGACGTTACTGAGAGAGCCTACAGAACTTGACTCTGCAACTACCAAATCTTCTCCACTCCCTCTTCATTTTCATATTTCAGACGGTATATGACATAGGACCTCAGAATAACCCCACTAAGTAAGGGAAGTATTATGTATCTCAATCTGCTAAATATCCAAAATGACAAGTTTCTGTTCTGTAATATCGAAGAACAAATTCGAGGAACAACACAGGCTAAAAATAGGAAGATTTTATTAAAAGAAAGATAGCTTCTATCTAAGAAATACAGAAAGAGGAGCAGAAAGCAGGTTGCCCTCCCATTCCTGTTTTCAAACATATTTTATTGAGCAAAGCCATGAGGTGAGGTGAGTACAAGGTGTTATAAAAGTACAGTCAACTAATAAGATTATAAGTAGAGTCACCTAAGTAATATTGATCCAATGAGAAATCACAAGGTGGGACAAAACTATGATAAAAGAGTATGTTTACAACAGGTATAGTCACATAGGTAATGTTGATTAAGTGGGGTCAGATGGAAAGCAGCTCACACAGATTTGAACATGAAGTGAATGAGGATTTCCTTCAAGGAGTGAGCTCTCACAGAGGTTTTGATCCTGCCCCAGATGATTGAAATCGACTTGGAATTTCATCGTTGGTGTTCAACCATAAGGGAAGTATGTGAATGTAGTTACTCTTTCTTTTGAATTCTGGCTTTGAATGTATGAACCTTATCAACAACTGTCTTTTGTGCTGAACATCTGGCCCTATCTGGCGTATTATATTCCCTAAGTAGCTTACCTGTTTCCAATATCATCACTTAAACTCTTTAAAACTCAGCCTGTTATTCCTTTTGTCAAAGATGTGTTCAATTCACTCTGGACCCTCTTCCCTATTGCTGTAAGTACCGACTAAGATTTTTCCCTAGGCCTGCAGTGATATCTAGCTCAGTTTACCTTTGATAGTGAACACAAGTCAAGCACAGACAGTAAGTGTTCTTGGTTAAGTGAATTCTTAATCTGTAAGTACCTGTTAAAATACATTATGAAAAATAAGCTAAGAGGCACATACATGTTTTTCTTTCAGTGAAGATATCTGACAGATAATTTTTCTGTCCATACCTTTTCTTTGATATGTTAATTAGATTGTATTTCTCAGTTTTAGACATATCAATAATATCTGTGCTCTATTTTTGGGATCCCAAGTCAAAATATTTTCACCAAAATCTTAAGTCTAAAATAAGTCATAATAAATTATAAAAAGCTTAATTAACTTTGTTCTCATTAATTCAGTTCCCAAATTTATACTCTAGTTATTTCTTTCGTATCAATCCCAGTCATAGAAGCACCTGAATTTTTGCATTAGTTAAAGCTCACTAGAGAAACAATATTGATACAAAATACATGTATAGTTATGCCAGGGGTTATTGATTGAGCTTAGATGATCAGAGACAGAATGGACCCAGTGACCATCTGTAGAGTCTCATTGCCTGAGGAATGCAAAATGGCTGGCTGTTTGCTGGAGAGCCGGAGGATCCCAGGAGTGGCTGAAAGTCAGACATTAAAGCTCACTGTAGTCAATAGTGTATCTTTTTCAGAAGGCCAGAGTCTATTTTGGAATCTGCAGTCTTGGAAGGCTGAAGAATCTGTCCCTGAAGACCAGAGCCTCCACTCAAAAGCTCCAGAGCCTGTTCTAAAAGCTTCATGGAACTAGGAAGCAACATCCAAAGGCAATGGCAAAGACTTAAGGTGAAGGGGGAAAAACAATGAGATTATAACAAAAAAGAAAGTAAACAAATTTTATGTATATAGGGGGGTGGTAGGGTGGGTAGGACTATGGGAAAAATTGAGAATTGAGTTGTATCTTATACTGGTACAAATCCCCATTGTGGAGTGCAATTATGATGTGTATATGTAATGTACCAATAAAGATTTCAATTTAAAAAAAAAAAGACTGCAGCTCTTCTCAAAGTGAAAGACTTCCTTCTCTCCCTGGCTGCAAGCCTATTGCTTGATGTTACTTCCATCCTGAGTGTGTCTTCTCTTCTCGATTTACAGCCTATATATTAAGCAAACACTGGCATGTCCAAAAATTTACTGCTGGCAAGTCTTGCTCACCAGTTAAATATATCACAGTTAACAAGCAGGGTGACAGAAGATGAAGTTGTAGTTCTTATTTGTTCAATGTCTTCTTTGTTCTTAATAAAATAAAAAAGTATTATGCATGTGACTTCATGCATTAGATAAGAGCACAAGTGTAAACATGTAAAGCAAATAAGGTTCAGCATGACAGAATAGTTGTTTGCATCAAAATCAAATGATAAAATACATCCACACAGGTACATAAATACATGTATGCAACTTATTTTCTTCCTCTATTTTTCTTTATTCTATGTCAAGAGAATTAAATTTTTTATTGTGTAAGATGTATTTGCTTAGTGGTTGTCACTGCTCTTCTGCAAATTCAATGTTTTCATTGAAAATACTTCACCTAAAGAGGTAAATACTGTGAGGTGAGGACTTGTAAAACAGAACAGTAATGAGAAAGTGGAAAAAGCATAACATGATTCTATTCAAATATTCTATTTGATATATTTTCTTACAGTGAAGTACGAAGATGATAGAAATTATATCTCCTTGTATAATAATCAGCTTTCACAAGAACAATTGCTAAAATGTTACACAATGGAATAACCCACAACAGAGTACATATCATGGCAGAAATGCAAGCTCCACTGATCCTACCTCTAAAAACACTATTTATTTATGGAACTATCATTTAAAATTCTCATTGTCTATATAGAATGTAGACCTTCTATCACAAGTACACGCCAAACACTGTCAATATTTTTAGCACAGATTTTTAAAATTATATATTATGTTTGCATCTAGGCTTAATGTCTTAGAAAAATGTTAAAACAAGTTATTATGTATGTTTAAAAATAAGTTATTTTAAATTCTTTATTAGATAATTTTTATTTTGTAGAAATAATACTTGATAATTTTGAAATATTTTCAATTATTACAATGCCTGAAAATCCTTCTTTATTGAAATTGATAAGGCAGGTAAGTACTAAGTAAAGAACCCAATGGTCATACTTTGGTAATAATGCAAATAAACCATAGTTACATTTACAAAATTTTTTCCTAACAATTTTATAATTTTATAATATAACAATTTTATAATATAACAATTATATAATATAACAATTTTATATAACAAATTGTTATATAATATAACAATTTTATAAAATAACAATTATATAATATAACAATTTTATAATTTTATTTTATTAGTTTACTGTTAAGGACATTAGAGATGCTGGTTTTATTTATAACACAGTAGAGAGTGTAAAACTTATGATTGTGTATAATTTCTCATTTCTGGTCAATATTAAACGCTTAGTATTTTTATTATTTTTGTGATGCTGTACAAATAATCCAGTAAATTTACAGTAATTCATTTCTTTTACAAAGCTTTTATATTAGTAACAAAGATAATCCATTATAAAACAAACTTACATGTATTTATATTTTTTTAAATCTACTATACTTATGTTGAAAAGGTTAGTAGTTTTTCCATGTCTTTACTCCTAGTAGAGAACTCAAAAGAGGTGTTTATTACATACTGATATATGTGCCTGGGGACAGTCACACCTACAATTCTAACATTCTGGAGGCTGACTGGAGGATCACATTTTCAGACTCAGTGTGGGTCAGGCCAGGGATTTAGCACAGTGGTTCTGGCACCTGCTTTGGAAGCACAAAGTTCCGAGTTCATTCCCGATAACCACATACAACAATACCAGGTACGGGGACTCACATCCACCAGCTATCAGTACAACATACCACAATTCTAGGTGTGGTGGCTCACACCTGTAATCCCAGCACTTGGAAAACAGAACAGGAGGATTGCTGTGAGTTTGAGGCTTACCTAGGCTACATAGTGAGTTCAGGGCCAGCCTAAACTACAAAGCATGACCTTGTCTCTGAACTGTGAAACAAAACCCTGTCTCAAAAACAAACAAACAAACAAACAAATGAACAAAGAAACTAATTCTTGGCAAAGGATGACTTAAAAAGAAACTGTATTAATTTAAAAAATAAACAAATAAGTATGGCTAAAGATGTAGCTCAGTGCTAAAGCCATGAGTTCAATCTCTGGTGCCCAGAAAAGTATACATTTTTAACAGATTCTTCTTCAGAATCAGTTTCAAGACCTTCAGCCCACCTTGATTCTCCCCTGGCTTTTGTACCTATTCCACAGACATAAGATCAGGGAAAGATAAAATGGTGTGGTGCAATCCTGGTGAGAGCTCTCAGTGCAGAAGAATAAAGCAGTAGAAATAAAGATATCAAAAAGTGAAAGGTGTCAAGGAGGCTGATGCTTCTCCATTTATCCATAGATAATGAAATGTGCCTATCAGTCCAGCTGCTCAGGAGGTAAGGCAAGAGGACCTTGAGCTCAGAAGCTGGAGATCAGCCTGGACAAAGTATTAAAACAAAGTCTCAAAGCAAAACCAAAAGAAAGTGGGGAGCTGGGAGAAAGGCAAGTTTCTGTTCCAGCTTAGTCTGTGAACTGACAACAATGAAGAACAAAGATCCAGAAATATTAGATTGGTTGATGTCATGAAAGCTGTATTAGCATATGTAGTTAATCTGAATATAGATCAATTTTGATGTAAAGAGTGAAAAGAGAATAGCTGCACTTTTTAACCTCATCTAAATATTTCAAAGGAATTTAACCTTCAAAATGATTGATTGTGACCTAACTGCAAGAACAGTAGATGGCAGAAGATGCTCTTTATATAAAACTACATGATCCAAACCTTTCAGACGTAGTTGTCATGAGCAAAGTTAGATCAACTTTAAGAAAGACTTAATGAAACAACATTATACTTTTATTTTAGAATAAGACCAGAAGAAGCTGCTGTTTTCAGGGTCAGGCACATGCATGTGATGATTCTAAGTTATGTTGAAGACTGAGAGAACTGTTCCTTCAGGAAGAATCTCATTCTATCAGAGGGAGCAACACTGAAGAACATAAATACATTGAATGAAGCTAACCTATCTCTCTTGATGGCCCAGTTGTTATTATTGTTAGTACAAAAGCACCATGATGTTTTCTTGCTTTTCTGTTTCAAATAACAAAGGATATATATGCTTCAGAATTAAATTTAGCAAATTTTGTATCATTTTCTTTTACAGCATCCTCTCTTAGAGAATACTCAACCTTTAGAAAGTGGATAAAATAGAAAGATAACTTATTTTTGTAATTTCCTTTTCCACCCAAAGAAAACAATGGGGCATGCCTGATGCTTTCATTATAGTAGAAAATCAGTGGATGCTCAGCAAGAGAGTCTGCACTTTTCACATGGGAAATGGGGAGAGAGACAGTGACTTGATCAGACTGAAATATAGGGGAGGGAAATCTGTTTCACTCTACACTTTGCATCTAAGATACATGACAAACAGAACCAGCAGGAAATGTGCTGCCAGAAGAGCTCAGGACCTATGGTTGGCTGTCTTGCCTCTGCTTCTGTGTGTTGCACTTTGCTCACGCTAGTGTCCAGCCACTGCTCCCCTCAGCCCTGAGCATCTCCTGTCCATCATGGAGACACCTGGCCCAGTGCAGATTCCCATGATGTACACGCAGAGACCTCAGTGCCTATGACAGCATCCCAGGCCCTCTGATGGTAAATATCCTCTGCGGCTTCTTTAGCCTTTGATATCTCTCTCTAAGCTATCAATGTATTGTTTCTGAGCTGTCATTTTATTCTCTGATGTTCTAAAAAGAACCATTTATCAAAACAATGTCTCTCTCTAGAACAAAACATAATATATGATAGAACTTAATGAAAGAAAGTAAAATAATGCAGCAAAGCAGAATAGAACAAAACAAAACAAAACCTGCAGAAAGGCCACGGTCATTCACAAGGGGCTAGTGGCCTGAACCATAAGAAGGTTAGGATGTAAGGTCTAGGTTCTTGTAGCCCTTCCCCATTTCCTCACAACATCATCTCATTTCCTGTGGCTCTCCTGCTAAATAATCTTGAGCTAAACTTTAACAAGAGATATTTAGAACTAAGCTTTGTACTGTTTTTTGATAAAAGTTAAAATGTTTCATAAAATAGAAATCAGTATCAACAGCAATGACATTTCCAATAAAGTTCATACATAAATATAGTATGTAAGGAAGCTTTTGTTGTAAGTTCTTAGGATCACCCACAAATACATGGTTTTGCATGTGGAAAAAAAGCTAACTACTTGCTTATGTGTACTTTGAACACCTCATTATCTTTGGATTGCTAATGGTTACAACTGAACTTCACAAAAGACAGAATGGCCCTTATATTTTACAATATAAGTATAGAACTTAGTCACACAATAAGGTGAGGATTGAAAAGTTGGTACATGTATTTTTTAAAGACTATAGATAGATATATAGATCTATATCTATAGATCTGTATATAGTTTCCCCCCCTCTCCATATATAGATCTATATAGATCAATATCTATAGATCTATATATAGTTTTTCCCCCTATATATATAGATCTATAGATAGATAGATAGATCTGTATCTATAGATCTATATATAGTTTTCCCCCCTCTCCAATATATTTATCTATATCTATAGATCTATATCTAGATCTATATATATACAGATCTAGATATATATATATATATAGGTAGATAGATAGATATATAGATATAGACATATATTTCTTTTTTAATATATAAGTAGCTTTTATGGTAAACAAAATTCTTGAGGGAACAGCAAGCTTTTATAAAACACAAGAAAGTTAAAAGAATGTTTTGAGTTTCAGTTGAAGAAATATTTAAACAGAAGACAAGATCTTTGTAGAAGACATTCTGAAGTGTTTCGTGTACAAAAGTAAAGAAAAGCCTGAGGTCAAACAAGGGAAGTGCAGAGAACAGCCTGGAAGAGAGTCATGGGAACGAGATACCTCACCAACATCATCTGGGTTCACCTGTGTCTTTCCACATTGTCTGATTCTGCTGATAACAGGAACTTCACAAACTACACCAGCTCTGTGAAACTTGCCATCAAAAAATCCTCTACATCTCACTTGATACCAAATGAGGTGAGCAATCATAGTTCTTTACTCCAATTTTAATAATGAATATCTCCTACACTCAAGTCACACATTTCACTTCACAGAGTGGCATACAGGGTAAAATGGGGCCAAAAATGTGTAACAGTGATGCAGTTTTTCAAGAGACAGAATAAATATGGTGGAAAATCAATAGACATCTGAAAAATCACCAGTCAGTCAAGCACATATTTTATTCATTTATGTCATTAGTTAACTTGTGTTACCAAGGAATAAATGCTGGAGTTTTGCATTGACTTAAATCTATAGCTGTTTACTTGTTTGCTTGCATATGTCCAGACAAAATTTCATAATGCTGTCAAGATGTCCTTGCTGGGCTCAGACTTACAATCTTCCTGTCTAAGCCTCAAAAGTCACTGGGATCAGATATGTTGGCGTTTGTGCCTGGCAACTGGCCACACTTGTCAAGCAGGAGGACTCACTGATAGCACAGACTGTTTCAAGCCCACATTTATGATGGTAGTTTGAGTGGAGCACATCAAGCAGCTAGACTGACCAGAACTGGAGATGGGAGTACTGGAGGTCAGCTGTTGTGTTGGTGCCATGTTCTCCAGGTCATCTGATGGATGCTAAATGCTCATGCTCTACTGCACTCAGGCTCGGGGGCCTCTGCTGTTTGATGCACGTGTTTGAGTTTCATCCTTCCCTTTCTGCTGTGTTGAGTAATCTCAGGGTCTCACTGTTCACCACCTGGCTTCAATGTATCATATGTCTGTAAGTCTAGGATATGTATTGGTAATCCTGGCACAATGGCAAGCTGAGGAAGGAGGATCACAAGTTCAAGTTCTAGTTAGATAATTTAGTGATAGTTTTATAAACATAAACAATAAAGAGAGTTGGAAATGTGCTCAATTTGAAAAGCTTTGCATTCAGTTTTTTCCAGTGTTGTTTTATAAAATATGAATATGTAATATGAAATCAACCAATTATTTTTTTCTTACAACACGAGTTTTTATAAATAAACATTGGTTTTTAAATAGAGCTAAAGAGAAATGAAAGGAAACTTTTATAATTAAGACTAGAATAATAAACCATATACTGCTCTGAAAGCATGTTCCAACAATGTTATTTTGCAGTGTTTTATAAATCTACCTGCTGACTATAATGATGACTGGTGGAAGATGACTATAGTAGCTGAGAAAATACAGAAGTCAGTTATCATGAAACAATGTGTGAGAAGAAATTAAAATATATTCATATTGGGTATTAAAAGTGTACATTAAAATATTTACACACATTTCAAATAATGTTTTTGGAGAATAAACTTGAGTACTTTTCAATTCACTTATACACTCAAACATCTTTAATTTATTAGAATGTGCATGTAAAAATTATTCTGAAGAATATATTAGAGGAAAAGAAAAGTCAAAGGTACTAATATTAATTTTTATTAAACAAAAGAATAAACTAGTCACTTAATGCTATGCTACTCTCCAAGAAACATTTCATAACTATGCAAAGAATTCAAATTAATAAGTGAGTAAAAATATTAAAAGAAAATCTCAATTGTATATATGTTCATACAGAAGACAGCATCTAAAAGCTTAGACATTTTAAAGAAGTTACTACATTCAGACAGCAATGAAGAAAAGATACAAGAAATTTTAAAATAGGTAAGACATCCAGGATGCAAATAAAAACAGTTTAAGATTCTTTGAAATGTTTTGGATGCCAAGATGCATTTGAATGAGAAGGAGAACAAAGACCTACAAAATATATTTACTCATAGAATAGAAGATAAAATTTCCAAATCTTGAAAAATACATGAACAGTCCAGGTACCAGAAACAATTAAGCAGACATGAACCCAAAAGAAAATCCCCAAGTCATATTATAATTTGGTATAATAAATGAAAATAAATATCATAATAAAAATTGTTAAAATGCCTAGTGATTCATCAAGACAAACCTATCTCAATAGGAGTAGCTTTCTGAGCAGAATCTCTAAGAGACCAATGGACTTGTGATAATGTATATCAAATTTTTGAAGAAAATATCAGCCCTTGTAGATTACAATACACAGCAATTGAAAGCAAAATTCAAAATCTTCCATTATAGGTAGGCATTAAATAAATCCATAACTACAAATATAGTATTACTGAAGATAAGAAACACTACATGGAAGAGGAAAAATACAGTAAGAATGGACGCTGAGAACTAAAAGTTAAAAAAAAGTGCAAAATCAGTTGTAATTTCAATACTTTCAGTAGTTGTGATTGATTCTATCATGATAAAGTCATGAAAATCTGTTTCAATACTTTCTGTTAAATATATTTTGCATTATTAATGTTCTCTCCATCTGCAATACAAATGTCATATTCTGTATATATTTAGAAATCAATCTTCTTCCTTAGCCTTTCTCCTCATTCCTCTTATACACTCAGGTAGTTTCCCTAAAAGTGGATGCATCTTTCCTGCATTTCTTCTGTTTTGCTATTTAAATTCATAAAGAATTATCTAACTCCCCAAAGAATGGCTGCAATTTCACAATTAGCCAAAAACAAATATTGGTGAGGCTGCTGAGAAAAAGGAACCCTTCTCCACTGTTGGTAGGAATGTAGACTAATACAACCTCTGTGGAAATCAGTCCGCAGATTCCTCAAAGAGAAACGATGGGAGGTCCCATTTGACTCTGCCATTGCTCTGCTAGGTATATGCAAAAAAGATTTAAAAGGTTTATTTTTCAGTGACATATGTGCACCTATGTTTATAGCAGCTCAATTTGTGATTGCTATATCTTGGAAACAACCCAAGTGTCCATTAACTGGACACTGGCCACAGAAGATAGGCTTCTTTTATAAAATAGAGTATTATTATGTCACTAAAAATGACAAGATTGAATAATTCATACTCAAATGGATATATGTTGAGGACATCCTCATAAGTGAAATAAATAGGTCACAGATGTGTAAATATCATAGCTTTTCTCTGGTATGAGAAAAAGAAGATGTAAGTGAAATCTAGTATATATGGTTGATATTGTGAAATAAAACATATTTAAAAGGAAATAAGTGTAGGGGTAAATAATGAGGGGAAAATGTGATAGTAATAAATAAAAAATGAAACAAAGCTCATGTATATAGGGGGTGGAGGGTTACAGGGCTGGGGGAGGGAAAGAAAAATGAGAATCAAGTCATGTCATATTCTTGTACAAACTCTCAGTGTTGAATGTGATGATGATGTGTATTTGCAATGTACCAGTAAAAATTTGAATTTTAAAAAAAATATTATGTTCCAGATTCTGTTTGTTACAAGAAAGAAAACTGGTATTAGAGAATGGAATTTCTTTGACTTGTGTTATTGATAAGTCTTTTGTCTTCAACAGGAACACAAATGTCTTTTTTTGTTTGTTTGTTTGTTTTTTCCTTTAGACAGGGTCTCACTTTATAGTTCAGGCTGGCCCTGAGCTCAGCCTCCAACTCACATCACAATCCTCCTGCCTCTGCCTCCCGAGTGCTGGGATTACAGGCATGAGCCACCGGGCCCTGCACTGCACAGATGTCTTTAATGACAAAAAAACCTCTTGTATCACTCTCCTACTTTGATTATTTCCACTTTTTCATTTGTAAAACTACATTCTTCTTCTTCTTCTTCTTTTTTTTTTTTTTTGCAACTTAGTGAAGCTCACATGGTTCTTACCACAGGTACTATCAGCCTTCTGATATTTCACACCAACTGAATGTATTGTGCTCATCCAATATGATGATATCA
>PVIR01020559.1:0-30318 GCA_004026965.1 Petromus typicus | reverse complement strand
CAGGAGGATTGCTGTGATGTGAGTTGGAGGCTGAGCTCAGGGCCAGTCTGAACTCCAAAGCGAGACCTGTCTCAAAAAAAACCCAAAAAAACCCAACAAAAATAAAACAACCTAGCATATGTAATGAATGCCCTGACATCATGTTTTGGATGAAATAGTTCAGTAAATTTTTCTGTGAGGCAGTATTTCTTTGAAAAGAATGCAGTTTGGTGTTCTTTCTGTGGAACCTGCTTGCTACTTCTTCACATAAATGATTCTACATAAAAAACAATAGCTGAGTTTATACCCTGATAATTTTAATGGAAAAAGATTGGTTGGGGAAAATAACCACTTAATTAGAAGTGAAGACATCAGTTTGACAGACTTCCACCAGAACACAGAGTTCAGCTGAGTGCATGTCTGAGCAGTGACTAGACAGAAACATAAAGCTTCACCACAGAGGTTCTTGTTAGAAATAGCTCACTGTGCCATTTATAGGGAATTTATGCCAACTCACCCCAAATTCCTTCAGATAGTAATTTAGGTATAAACTAGTAGGGTTTGGGTTTGGTTTTTGTCTTCTACAAAAACTAGTCCCTGTTTTGAAGATTTATGAAGAATGTAAAACTAGGACAGCAGTCCTTTCAACTTTATAAAATGAACCTGCCTGCACCTGATTGAATTGAAACAGCGATTGTGCTGCTTTCAAGCTCCTCCGCCATTCTCATGGGTCCGTAATGAAATCATGACTGTACATCTGGTCGCATCAATAATGTGCCTCTGATGAGGCCCCCCTGGCTGTTCACGAAGCCCGTAGCAACTCGGCCTCCCTCCTGTCCTTTCTGTACAGTGTTAAGTCCCAAAGTGCTGGGCATTGCCATCGCTCGCTATGACTTCTGCGCGAGAGACATGCGGGAACTGTCCTTGCTGAAGGGAGATGTGGTGAAGATCTACACCAAGATGAGTGCGAATGGCTGGTGGAGAGGAGAAGTGAATGGCAGGGTAAGTTTCCCTCAGGGTCCTCGGGCCACACAAAAGGGGGTTGGCCGGTCACTGGCTGTAGTCTTCACCCCCTGGGACCCTGGCCTCTGGAGAATGCTGCTGTGCCTCACCAGGAATAGGCAGGCACTGAAAATATATTGAATGAATATCGTAGCGGTATAAGTAAAGTTCACTCCAGCAAATTTCATAACTTCCTGTTTGGAGAGGAGCGGAGAAACACTTCGGTTCTTTTTAGAGCCGAGCTATAGAGCACACACACTTTATGGGCAGTGCCAGATATCTTAAGGGCTGCTGAGCTCAATTGGAAGGAGTGAGATGTAGTACCTCTGTCTTTACATCCTGTTCTCCAGCAGGAATAGGAATCATTACGTATTTGAGGCCCGTATTATGCTTAATTTACATATTTATTTGTGTGCTAGCAGATTAGAACACTGTTTAAGCTTATTTTAGTCCTCCATTCTATCATTCACTCTGTTAAGCTTGTAAGAGCAGCTAAACCTCTCTTCTTCACCTACAGCGGGCATAAAACCTCAGCTTAATTGGGGTGTTATGAAAACGAAATGCTCTGTTTGTAGAATCCTTTGAAGTGCCAGATGTAAAGTCATGTTGCTATGTTGGTTGCTTTTCTTTTTTAGGTGGGCTGGTTTCCATCCACGTATGTGGAAGAGGACGAATAAATTCCAATCCAGCATTGCACCCTGCACCCGAAATCGCAGAGAACGAATAAACAGAGCCTGCACAGCATTATGAATTACCCGAAGTGTTTAAAAAGCTGCATTTCTGGCTGTTCCACATGCTCCCTCTTTTTCCCCTCCTAAGTCTTAAGGCTGGGATTTCTAAAGATGCTGGTACTGACAGATTAATGGCTTGCCTACAGCTATGCAGGAAATGGCTTGTGTGTCTGTCATTGTCAGGGACCAGGGCAAGGCCAAAAGCTTTCTTTTCTGAAAGAGCCCTGCAGATGCATTCGCTCAGGTTTGTCTTTACCTCCGTCAGGCCAGGTGCCCTAGAAGCCAGCCACTAGGAAATGCTTCATGCCTAGCTTCTTTATTTTCACGTGCTCTTCACCAGACTTTTTGGTGGTACAAAGGAGCAGAGATTTAATTCTGTTTTTCCTAGCATGAAAAAAAAAATAAGAGTACTGCCATTTGGGAAAGATCCAGCTTACTGGAAAGACCCAACATTACTTGTCATAAACTGTCCAACAGGTGACTCATTGCCCAGCCAGCAATTTTACCCCCAGATATTACTCATGATAAAATATAAAAAGACGAATGCTTAGGTCTGTGTCAGAAGTGAGCCAGTCCAGAAGGGTTTTAGTTACTCATTTGATGTTCTGATTATATTTGCACACTCCCTTTTAAAACATGAGGAGGTGAAGCACATGAAAGAGAGTTGTCCTTGTGTTTGATTTCACCACCTTCGTGGTCCCGTAAGGTTCTTTTGGAGATGTCGTACTTGATGAAATACTCCTGGGGTGTGTCCCACAATCTGAGTGAGGTGGCATTGTTTACAGAAGCAGATCAAGGGCTATCATCTATAGTAAGTAATGTTATAGCAGCAATATCTGTTAGCATTAGCTTTTTCCTTCCCCTGGATAGACCAGGAACCTATTTGTTGAATACTGTATTTTCTTGGAGTGTCTACAGGAGCACAAGCAAGTTTGCTGAGGATTTTGGAAGGAAAGCACATCTGGGTCCTCTATCATTTCAGAGACTTTCCACAGTTTTCCCTCTTGCAGGCCTGTGTAGGCATGTGTTACCCAGCAGAAGATGAGTTTTGCAGTACATTAACTTTACCGAGCCTTCGGATTCCTCTGCGAGGATTCTTCCTGGAATGCCCAGGGCCTCCAGTTTTGGCAATCAAGTTAAGACACTAACTTGGCCCTTTCCTGGTGAAATATTTCCTCCACAGTGGAAGTGAGGTTCTGAAAAGAATCAGAAAGTGTTTTATGTTTGAGACAAACAAAAATTGTAAGCATTAACTTCATAGAGCCCAGCTGAAATTTTGGATCATCTCTAAATGAGAGGGGTGCTCCTGCCCTCTTTCCAGCACACTTGAGTGTCAGAATTTGAGGTCCAGTGGTCATGTACTCCCCGGTAGAGACTTTGTGAAATAGGACTTCTCAACTAGAATAGATTCAAGACCTTTACCTCAGAATTATGTAAACTGTGATTGTCTTTAAGAAAAATTATTATTTGCTAAAGTCAGTTCAGTTTTTGTATATGTGTAAATG
The DNA here is from genome assembly GCA_004026965.1 of Petromus typicus. Lineage (NCBI taxonomy): Eukaryota > Metazoa > Chordata > Mammalia > Rodentia > Petromuridae > Petromus > Petromus typicus. The sequence goes on along the minus strand of PVIR01020559.1, from coordinate 27,101 downwards.
ACCGTGAAAATGTATTTTATAAAATGTCATGTACAGTAGAGTTACCCCACCAAGGTGAACTGTTGGAGCGGATTCCTTTCCTTCAAGTCTTATCTGCGTCTGTGTCTTGGAAATGTTTGTGTGTCCCCGTCAGCCAAGTGATGTTGCAGGAGAGCAGCTTCACAGAAATGGAACTGTTGCTTTGTATGGTATTGTGGGATGTATTGTTTCTTTCTGTCAGTGGACTCCTCCCTTCTGGATGGTGTGCGGTCTTCTGGTTGTGTTTCACTGGGCTGGAGGTTTCATAGCAGAGGATATTAGATCCCCATTTTCAAAACATTACCAGTTACGTCTTTGTCTATGTTTAATACTTTGTATTGGAAACTTTAAATGCTGCGGATTTGTGTAGATTTCTAATACCAAAGACAGAAGTAAATGTTTTTCATATACTTTGTCTTGCCTGTATGCAGCCCTTGTGTAATATGATGAATTAGAATATTTTACTTTGTAATATTTTGTAAATATGTCAATACAATAAATAGCTACTACTTGCATTAAGCTGTTTCTTTTTAAGGATTGAAGATTCTTTCCACTGAATGATCCCATAATTCACATAGGCCAACCTCCCAATTAACGTGGAAATAGAACCCATAGTTTAGTTCCATGTTGCTCAGGACTGCTAAATTACAGACAGTGAACTTTAAGATAAACTCAGTACTTGCCAGTAGTATCGACTGACAGCTTACAGCATGCCAAACTCTGAAGGGCCTCACATATTCTTGCAGTGACTCCAGAAGGTAGAACCTCATTTCACTTCTATTTTCAGATGAGGATTCATCAAGAAGATGAGATTCATCAAGAAGTTGCCACTTGCCTGAGGTCATGTGGCTGGCAAGTGTCAGAGCCAGATTCTGACAGGAGTAGTTTGGCTCTGCAGCCCATAGAACCACTCTCTATCCTGCCACACTGTATAGGATAAGAGAGAGATCAGCTGTGTTTTAAAACTTACATGGCTGTGAAATTCTTTGATACTAAATAGTGGTTTAATTTTAAATAATTCAAGATGAACAGAATTCAGAACTACTTTATACCATTATTCCTTTACAGCCTCAAACAGACACTGGCTAAAGAAATTGTGTAAGAGGTTGAACTTTTTTAGCCCATTTTCTTTCAACATTTGCACTAAGAAACACGTCCTCTGACCCAGGAAGACCACATGTCATGCTTGCAGCAGAGTAGGCTGGCAGATTCTGGGTTGCAGGGAGAGAATAAACATGTGTCCCTCTGAAGGACCAGGAAATGTCCATCCCACAGTACGGCCTCCTCTTGTATGTCACCATCACACCAGCAGTAGTAAATTGTCCAGTTTTCAGCAGCCTTCACTCTTTATTTGAGGAGTGAGTTTTAATAATACCTTTATCATTTCTTTTCCACACATTAATATTTATATATTATTTCTATGACTTCTAGACTTTACATCAAATAATCACCATTCTCATCAACCAAACCCAGACTTGTAACATGAGAACATAGCCTAGGTAGTGTTTGGCTGTGTTGTCTTCTATCCAGGGATTGGTATATATTTGTAGTTAGTCCTCAGGTGCCTTGCTTTGTTCTGTTTACTTTGCCAGGCAGAGAGCAGAGTGAAGAAAGCATAGCCCCAAAAGTCAGACTGACTGTCCAGGTTTGTATTTCACCAGCCAGCAGGGCCTCAGATGGTCAGTATGGTCACCACTCACTTCATACCGTAGAGGACACTATGGAGATCAAGTGGGATTGTGCTTGGCTTAAGTAGCCATTTTGCTCATTGTCATCTTTGCTGTCATTGTCAGATGCTTTGATGAGCAATTGGGTAGTTGACATCTTAATTTTTGAATTCCTTGAGCTTAATTCAAGCTTATGCAGGTCAAAAACTACACATTCTAAATCAGCCTCTTTAGGAAGGAAATTATTCCATGTCACAGAAAGAGAAAGAGATTCAGCATCAGTCAGACCTGAGTTCCAGCCCTTGATCATCAATTTCTTCTTTTTGTAATAAAGGAATAATTACAAGTTTTAGAGAGAGCTGTTATGAAGAATGAATAAGAAGCGCAGAGTCTGGCACATAGTAGGCCCTCAAAAAATTTTGGTTTCCTTCCCTTTATGAACTGTAAAAATGTACTCAGGCCCCAAATTATACACTTGCAGTCTTGATTTTTAATATAGTTGAGTACAAATCAAGCTTATGCTTTATTTCTTACCCATGGTTTAATTTTCAGCATTCAAATTATACACAGAGTAAAAGATATGCATTCAGGAAAATTAATATGTAAACCCAAAAACAATCTCAGAAGTTGAATTTAACAGCTCCACATGATTTTAACTAGGAAAATGGAATTTTTACCTGGCTCAAAATCATTTAGACTTAGCCTATTAGTTAACTGCATTTTTCACTGAAGCTGGTTTTCTGGGATCAGTTGGACTCTGATTAGAAATGTTATGCACCTGTCTGGTCTGACAGACTTTGGAAGGCACCTAATTTTAAATAATGAACATGTTCCAGAAGGGAGAATAAAAAGGAATCCTCTCTTACTCAACATGCCATTCATTAGACCACACTGGGGAAAACAGTGACAGAAAAAAAAAAACCAAAAAGTTTCTTTTGAAACATTCTGACTGACTCTATCAGAAACTTCTAGAATTTGTAGGCAAAAGGACTACAAATAATGACCCACACCCATGGCCTCATTCCAAAAATAGAGTGAATATAAAAGTCACTCTGTACCCTATCCTCAGACTCTTGAGTAACGAGTAAACTGCAGCATGACTGAACTTCCAACCATGATCTAGTTTGCTCATGGTCATGATGGAAAACACTGACAAAGTAAAGATTCATACCCGGGTGTCTTGGCTTCAAGTCAAGAAGCCATTGTATGTTTCTCCATGATCATTTCTGATTTTTCTAGCTGCTCCTACTTCATAAGGCTTTTCTTCTGAAACTCAATCCAAGGAGCTTCTAGGGCCCTAGTTCAGGAGGAATTCACCATCCCTGCCCTTTCTGTGGTCAGCAGGGGTCTCTGAGTTTGACCTGTCAGTGGACCTGAAACAGAGTTGAGAGTCGTCCAATCAGGGAAAGTATGGAGATTTTCTAGTGATCTCCAGGACCTCTTCACAGAGAAGAGAAGTTGACATTTGATTCTCTGAGTCCCTCTCCCACAGTAATTTGATATTTGCCTCCTTTTTTTTTATTTGTAAATTCTTGATTTTTCATACTTGAATATGCCAGAGAATATGCTAAGTGTTTGTTGTATATCATTTCATTTTTATCTCATGTAATCCTTTGAAGAATCCATCAGAGAATGATGGATTATGTTTTAATCATAAAAACTCAAGGCCTAGTTAAATAATGTTCCCACATGGGTGATTCATCTTTGAGACTTTTTGACCCGTTTGACTCTTCTGTATGACCTATCTCTTAGTCTAGGCTGCAGCATTAACCAGTGCTTAGAGATCCAGCTTTAGAACCAATTGATCCGGCTCTGCCATTTACCTTGGGGATGTTGTTTATACTGCTTGTTCTGCTTCTCCAAAATTAAAACAGGATAATGATCTCACCTTTTTTTTTTTTTTTTTTTTTTTTTTTTTTAGGATTAGGTGAGATAATATACATAAAATGTTTAAGAAAATGTCTGGCAGAGGATAGACATTCAGTGTAGAAGATTTTAAAATCGAGGTTTGGCTACTAGTGTAGATACACAATTATGAAAACTACAGTTTTAGAAAGTTAACTTAGATATGAAAATAAGCTTCCTTTGGATGTGTATAAACCTTTGGGATAAATGTTTCAACTTCACTGTCTGTATCAGTGATGCTTTAAAAATGACGTGTAAGTGTCCTACCAGAGCTTGGCATATCCATTACCTATTGCTACGTGACCTACCTGCAGATCTTCACAGCTGAGGAAAACAGACATCTATTTTTGTCCAGTGTCTGTGGGGAAGGAATCAAGGAATAGATTCCTTGGGCGTTTTCAGCCAGGGTTCCCCAGGAGGCTTCAGCCAGGTTTCAGCAAGAGCTTTGGTTTTCTCAGTCCTCAGTGCGGGCAGAATCTGGTCCCCAGTTCCCTCGTGTGGACCTCTCCACATGGCTGCTTCACGACATGGCAGCTGGTTCCTCCCAAAATAGGGCTCTGAGAGTGAAAGAGTAAGAGCATTCAAGATACAAGCTCGTTTTGTTATAACATCCTCGGAAGTGACATTCATTCATGTCTGCTCTGCTCTGTTCCTCTGCTTTGAGTGACTAAATCCAGCTGCCTCTCAAGGGGAAGAGATTACACAAGAAAAACAGCCACGACAAAGGACCGGCTGCGGCCTTCCCTGGGGCAGCCGACTGCACGAGAGTAAACTGAAAGGCTGTTGAAACCGTAGGCTTTTCTGAAAAACGTGGATGATTTTGGAAAAATTTAGCTGAGTCTAAAGTTTATCAAGAACCATATTTCATATTTATTCGTTAAATGTGTGTTTTCTGAATGCCTGCTCAGTACCAACATCTACAAGAGATACACAATAAATAAGAGAGTCCCTCAGAGGAACTCACTTTTTTTGTCCTTTCTTGTGTAGGACATACTTTTCCCAGAGCTTCAGTGTTGGGAGAGGGAAGCAGGGAAAGAGACGGAAGAGAGTTACCCAAGATAGGTGAAGTGGACTCAATTTCACAGTCGCACAGAGAACAACGCAAATAGCAACTAGTCATATCGAGGAAGTGCTGTTGAGTAAAACCTTCCAGTCTCCAAGTGTCTGGTGAATCACTTATTTATCCATGTGTTCATCCATTCAACAAATGTGTAGTGAACTTCTACAAACTCCACAGCTCCAGGCTTTGAGGGTCCAACAGACATGAACTAACTGCTATGCTTGAGGAACATGTGTGTCTGTGGATGACAATGAGCAATAAACAGACTCATAATGTGGGGTACTTATAATGCAACAGAGGGGAAGGGAACCCAAAGAAGTGAGAAAGTTGTCTGATATAGGGAAATCAAGGAAAGCTTTATCAGGAAATGAGTTTTGAACATGAACCTGATTCAAATGAGAAAGGGAAAACAAACGGATAACTACACTTGAATGCTCAGTGTTTCCAGCACACTAAGGGCCTGGTGGTTGGAGAAGCTACGAAGGAAGAGAATGTGGGAGTTTCTGGGGAGCCAGCAACAGTAGGTCTCGTGGGAAACTAGAGAGTGTTGGAGCCACTGGAGGGTTGTAAGCAGGGAACAGATGTGATCCCATGTACAGTTCAGAAAACTCACACAGGACTCTGCATGGAGAGAGCTAGACCTGGACAGCCAACACAGCCAACCTTCCATTAATAGATACTTCCTGCCTTGCCAGAGTTGCCATAGCAACACCACAGTCAGGGTAAGTGCAAACCATAGAAATGTATTGTCTCATAGAAGCCTCTGGGGGTCAGAGGTCAAGGCACCAATAGAATGTGGTCCCTTGGGAGATGCTAGGGAAGAATCTTTTTGAGGATCTTTCTTTGTTTTTATAGTTTCTTGGCTTCTGGCAACACAGTCGTAGTGAATGAGAGACCCACGCTTCTCCAGCATGAGCTCATCTTAACTAATGATTAGAATTTTGAGACATAACGCAGGGGTTAAGGCTTTAACATATGAATTATGTGGGATTCATACTATAGCCTATAATAGCTCTTTTGCTCTCAGATTATTAGAGAACTTCCTAAAAAATACAAGTGGCTAGGCAGAAATTAAAGGGACAGGGTAGCATGGGAAAAGGAAAGCAAGCCAAAGAGTTTTCACCTCCTGTCAGCATGTATCTAGGAACTGTCTCTATCCTGGTCAACTCAAAGCACGTAGAAATTCAAGTAGATGCTGACCTAGACAATGCCACCCTCCCCCGCGTGTATTTCTTAGCTTCTGGGGTCATCAGCCTCAAGTGAATTACCCTTTTTTCTCACTGCAGGTGTCAAGATCACACATCTTTTCACCAGGAGAGGAGAGGAAAGCTCTTACATACTTTGGTGTGAGTGAGCTCATTAGGATTATGCAACCTATTTAAACAAATTAATGAAACACTCCTGAATTCTGTGCAAATTAGGCCTGCATGATATAAAGAAGGGGGGAAAGGTGTGTGGTGGTTTTGCAGAGAGGTGAGAAATGCCCTCAGCATTTATGACACTTCATGATGAGATATTGTTGCTGAGTGCTTTGAAGGAGAAAATTTACATTAATATGTGATGCAATAAATGTGAATTACTATGGAAAAATGTTTTCTTTACCTGTTTTCAAGCTATTGGTCTACTCAGTATCTGATTTGTCTTTTCTTTCAAGGTCCCCCTTGAATATGACATTGAGTGGCTAACCAGGAAAAGCATACAGGAGAGGGAAGGGGAAGGCTAAACTCCAAATTACTAATCCTGCAATGATATGCTGGCTTCTATCCCCAGGCCAAAGCTGTTGAACAGAAATACCCAGAAGAAAACCTGATGTCTCCCCTGGGGACTTCTCAGCACAGCCAGAAGTACAATTAAAATCATGCAAGGAACCAAATGAACTTTTATAATCACATGGCAAGTTATTTTTAAGATAATTAGCAGTTTCAAAGTTCTTAAGATATTAAAAGTACATATATTTTTAAAGGCAATTCTGCTGTATGACTAACGGGGAGATGGAAAGAACACAGGAATAAGGAAAATACAAGCCAGGTTCTAGTCTTACCTTCCACTACTGAGCTCATCAGTGGGCTCCAGGTAGAACCCTCAGCCTTTTGAAGCCAAGTTTCTACATCTACAAAATGAAACTATCAAGTTCAATCATCCTGCATCTACCTCCAGTTCTAGTATCTTATCATTTTGCCTCAAGGAATTCAGTAGATATTTGGTCATGATATAGCCACATGGACTCCAATTTGTAAATAAGACAAAAACTTCAAAGGAAATTTTGATGAGGTTCAAATGAAATTGTGTGGATGTATTTGAAAGCCAGGAGATTTGCGTCACTGTCTTCTAAACATTTCCACTTCCTTCACCTTACTCCAAGTCAGTCCAGTCTTCCTTAGATGAGTGCAAAAGCCCTACACTAGTATTCCTGTTCCCATTCTTTCCCCTTTCCAACCATGGGTTGTATTATTTCATTTCTTGTTTCAGAGCTCTTCATTGGCTTCTGTTTATTTAATGTATTTCTTCTTTACCTACCTCTGTGTACTCATGCTGGAGATTTGTGAATGAAACAGACAAGTTTGTGTACTTCCAGAGTCTGTGTTATATGGGAAGAAGTTGGGAGATAGTCAACAAATAATACATATGACATAATATCAAGAAGTCATCAATGCCATAAAAACTCAGCATGGAGAAAAGAGTGTAGAAGGACATGTTACTTTAGTTATAACATCGATAAAGTCTCTCCTGACAGATGCTGAGTGAGAAACATGATATTAAATCAGCTCGCATGGACTTGGTTGGGGAGGGAGGTCTTCAAGTTTTCCTTGAAAAGCTTGTGAGCTTTTTGAAGAGCAGAGAAGAGATGTAATCAGATTTGTTTAATCCAAGAATCACTGTAGCTTCTTGATGAAGCTTTTACTACAAAGGATACAAGACTAGAAAGAGCAAGCCCATAATAACACTATTGTGTCACTTAAGCGAGAAACGTTAACTCATGCTATACTGATATTGTACCGGGATATATTAAGTGTGGGCTTTTCAGTTAAGCCAATGCTGGCTTTGACTATGGCTTGAATATAGAATGAAAAAAATAAGAGAATTGTGAAGGGTGGTGTTGACACTTTTACTTATGCTATTTTGTGCATGGTTAAGGTTGAGCAGCTGATTTGGGGAGGAATATGAGAAATCAGTTGTTCAGTTTTCCATACATTAGGCTTAAGATGCCTGCTAGATATTAAGTACAAGTATCCAATAGGTAGTTCAGTATAAAGACAGGGTTTGAAACGAGTTTAACACAGGAGAAAAACATTTGGAGATGAATAGCAGAGTTGAGGTCGAGGGGTTAAGTGAGATCTTCTTTAGCAAATGAGTGGAGGAGGAGCGAGCCAATCGCAGAGTCCTACACTGGTGCTCAGTTGGGAGAGACAAGAGTCCCTCAGTGGGGCTAAGTCAAGCGCTGTCCACAAACTGTCTCTACCACAGCATGACTAACCGAGCTGCACATACACCGATGGATGGCCTTTCCTCTTCCTGCTGTGTGGGTTACGTGTGTAGTGCCAAAACATGATGGTCCAAGTGAGGTAAGAGGGGTGAATTAACCACTGCATCTGGAGGGTTCTGATAACTCTGACATCCTAAGTTTGGGTGCAGGAGTAGAAATAAAAGTGTCTAGAGCAAGTTCCACATAGACAGGTGAGGAACACGCTGCAGGAGAGGTGCTGAACTCTTTCCAGAACAGTTTAAAACAGGACTAATTACCCTTCCTTAAAAACGTATTTCCTTATATTCTCTTTTTGAGTCTCCAGTTCGATGCTTTCCACCCTGAGTTGTTCCTCTTTATCCTTTTCTCTTATGGACCCATCTTATTTTCCTTCACAACACTATCCTTATAATTATGAATTTAACTAGTTTAAATTTATTTATAATACCTGTTCCCTTCTTCCTTAATTTCCAGCAAAGCTATTTTAAGCTCTGAAAACTGGGTACATAGAGTCTCACTGGAACAATAGACCTATTTGAATGAATTACCAGCCTTCTTTCTCTGTGAGGGATTGTGTCATAGCAGTCTGGGAAAGGTAGGACTATCACAAGTACAGATGGTGATAAAACAAACTGTAAAAGTTTTGGAAAGTAGAAGTAAAGCAGTTGTCATAACTCTTGGAAAGTCTTGCAAGCAAATGTACAGAGAGCAGACAGATTCAGAAGTGGCCATAGTATTCCAGCTTGCCATTTATTTGCCATCCTTTGCTTATCTTCTTTATGACTACTAGACCTGACTCCTAGGTTCAAAACCGGATGTTTGACTACAGACTCACAATGGTGGAAGCACATGGAGGCCTCAGTTCCTGTAGCCCTATCACAGGGATTCCTTTTGATGTCCATGGAAGGTCTCTGAGACTTCCTAAAACCTGCACTTGTCCAACATGCACTAGTGGTTCCAGAGGACTGACTGGTGATTCTGTCTCCTTCCTTTCAGGATATTACTTGTTTAATATTTGTCAAAATTGTGTAAGGACTACTTTAGCCAAAACATTCACAGTGGCTCTAACTTCCTGATTACTTTGGTTATTATTATACATGGGCTTAGCCACATCAAATTCTGTTCAAGGATGATGTGACCATAACCTTCACTGACTGCCCAATCTCCCGACAATGGAGACCTTCCCTGAGTACTGAGTATGCCACTATTTCAGGGGAACCAGCCAGCTATCTGTATATACCACATCCATTATGGAAAGCAGAGCTCTGTTTTCCATGGAATAAAATTTATTCCGGAAATGGATTTGCCTTCTTTGCCCACAGTATTTCTGACAAAGTAGCCATATATGAACAAACAGAATGCTTAATCACTATTCTACTGAGTATTTCTTCTGACCAAATAACTCATTCTGTAGCAAAAAAAATGCAATGGTGATCTTACATTTATGTAATTTATTATTAATTCCTTGAGGTGAAGCAGCTAACCTGATAGAACTAAAGATTCAGTTATGGTTCTAGCTGGCCGTCAACATGGGAGAGCTAGAATATAGTATATAGAGTAGGTATATATAGGATAGATAGATAGGTAGATAGATAGATAGATGTAGATATGGATGCACTATACTATATATTCCTGGAACCAGCAACTAGTATGTGTGCTTTCTTTCTTCACTGCCTGTTTTCCAGGTTTGGAACTCAAAAGATGAGCATGAGAATAGGTCCTTGCACAGTTTTCCCTAGTGACATCATTGTGAAAATTTTGTTTCTTATTCCTTCGGATTTAGGATTTATTGATTTAAAGTCCCTAATCCATGTGTTAGTCCCTTTTCTGTTACTGTCGCAAATATCTGAGGTAAACAACTTATGGGGAGAAAAAGGTAAAATAACCTAGTTTACAGTGTTGGAGGTTTCGATCTATGACAAGTTGGCTTTTTTGTCTGTGGGGAGGCAAAGCATCACTGTTGGGAGTATATGATGCAGAAAGCCTGTTCACCCCATGGATGGAGTGGTGGGGGGAGAGGGAAGGAGAGGGACAGGGAGAGAGAGAGTAGAGTCTTACTTTCTCCCTTAAGGGAGCACTTCCAGTGACCCGAGACCTTCCATTAATCTGCATCCACAACCTCGTAGCAATATCTTGCTGGAGAAAAATATTTAACACATGAGCCTCTGGAGGACAGGCCAAATCTAAAGTGTAACAGTTTTCAAAGTAGTAATGCCACATTAGACAATATATGATAGATGCCACCTGACCATTTGAACTAGCTGCTGAACTAGTAGAGGAAAAAAATTACTATACTGAAAAATTGCTTCTAACTATTAAGGAGAATTAAGTTGCTACTAGATAGCAGTCCTTTGTCTGAGGAACAGCTAGTAATTTTTTTCCCCACATTGTAGGTTGTCTTTGTGCTGTGTTGGTGGTTTGTCTTGCTGTGCAAAGATTTTTAATAAGATGAGATCCCAGTTGTTGATTCTTCCTGTTAGTTCCTGTGCTACTGAGGTTTTGTTCATGAAGTCTTTTCCTAGACCATTGTCTCCAAGAGTTCTACATGCCCTATCTTCCAGCAGGTTTAGTTTCTCTGTTTTAACTTTTAGATCTTTAATTCACTTCTATTTCAGTTTCATACATGGTGAAAGATGTAGGTCTCTCATTTTATTCTTTGTGTACTGGAACTCAGTTTTTCCAGCACCATTTATTAAGTAGGCTATCTTTCCACTAGTGAGGGTGTTTGGCTCCTTTGTTAAAGACAAAGTGGTTTAGTATGTCTGGAGTTGCTTCAGTATCTTCTAATCTGTTTGCAATCACAATAGCCTTGTAGTATAGTTGCAAGTTTGGGATTGTGATACTCCCTGCCATGTCTTTGCTGCTTACAATTGTTTTTGCTATTCTAGATCTCTTCTGGTTCCAAATGAATTTTTGGATTATTTTCTCTACTTCTGTGAAATATGCTATTGGGATTTCAATTGAGATTGCATTCAATCTATAGAGCAGTTTGGGAGAATGGCCGTTTTGTCAATATTGGTTCTTCCTACTCAGGAATAAGGAATATCTTTTCATTTTCTGATATCTTCTTCGATCTCCTTTGTAACAGTGCTGCAATTTTCAGAGAAGTCTTCCACATCTTTTCTCAGTTTGATTCCTAGATGTTTCATTTTTTTGGATGTTATTGTGAAAGGAATTGTTTCCTCAATTTTTCTCTTAGTGAGTCTTTTATTTGTGTATAGGAAGGCTATTGATTTTTGAGCATTGACCTTATACTCAGCTACTGTACTGAATCTGGCGAGTAAGTCAAGCAGTCTTTTGATTGAGTTTTTGGGATCTCCTCTATAGTATCAGGTTATCAGAAAAAAAAGATGGTTTAGATTCTTTCTTTCCTATTTTTATTCCTCTTATTTCCTTTTCTTGCCTAATTGCTGTGGCTAATGTTTCCAGAACTACACTAAACAGGAGTAGTGATAATGGACATCCTTATCTTGCTCCTGATTTTAGCATAAGAGGCTTCAGTTTTTCACTGTTTATTTTGATGCTGGTTGTTAGTTTTTCATAAATAGTTTTTATCAGTTGGATATAAAGACCATGCATTTCAGTTTTATGCCGGGCTTTAATTATGAATGAATGTTGGATTTTGTCAAATGATTTTTCTGTATCTACTGAGATGATCACATGATTTTGTCCTTGACTCTGTTAATATAGCATAGTACACTTATTGATTTACATATGTTGAACCATCCTTGCATTCCTAGGATGAATCCTACTTGGTCAAGGTGTATGATCTTCTTTTTTCTTTCTTTTTTTTTTAAGAATTTTTGAGACAGAGTCTCGCTTTGTGGTTCAGGCTGGCCCTGAGCTCAGCCTCAAACTCACATCACAGCAATCCTCCTGCCTCAGCCTCCCGAGGGCTGGGATTACAGGTGTGAGCCACCATGCCCGGCACTGTGGTATGTGATACTGGTTGCTGCTGGGCGTGAGTCTCCACACCCAGTATAGTATATGGTTACCGGGGATTGAACCCGAGCCCTTGCGCTTGCAAGACAGGTGCCGGAACCACTGAGCTAAATCCCCGGTCCCTGTATGATCTTCTTAATGATCTGTTGTATTTTGTTAGTATCTTATTTAGGATTTTTGCATGAATATTCATTAGGGAGACTGGCCTGTAGTTCTCTTTCTTAGTTGTATCTTTCTCTGCTTTTGGAGTCAAGGTAATATTTGCTTTAAGGAATTAATTTGGTAGCCTTACATCTCTTCCAATTTCATTAAAGAGTTTGAGAAACAGTGGTATTAGCTGTTCTCTAAATTTCCTGTAGAATTCAGCAGTGAAGTAATCAGAACCAGGACTTTGCTCATTGGTTTTTAAATTACATTTTCAATTTCATTGACTGATATAACATTGTTTAGAATTTTTATATCTTCTTTGTTCAACTTTGGTAATTTGTATGTGTCTAGGAATCTGTCCATTTCTTCTGTTTTCTATCTTAATTGGAGTACAGGTTGTCATAGTAGATGCTGAATATCCTCTGGATTTCTACTGGATCTGTTGTAGTTTCACCTTTTTCATTTCTAATTGCATAGATTTGATCCTTTTCTTTCTTTTTTTTTGATAAGGTTGGCTAAGGGTTTATTTTGTTTATTTTGTCAAAGAACCAACTCTATGATTCACTAAATTTTTTCTGTCATTCTCTTAGACTCCATTACATTAATTTCTGCTCTGATCTTTATAATTTCCTCCCTTGTTATGAACTTGGGTTTGTCTTGCTCTTCTCTATATAGTGGGTCTCAGAGAGGTATATCTCACATTTATACTTTCTCTGGGGATGTCTTAGTATTCCTATAATCTGTGATAAAATTAAAGAAACCTACAACAAGCCAAATAGAGAATTTATTTAAACATTTCTCCAATGTTTGGAGGCCTCCACCCGGCCAGGATCCATGACTAGTTGATAATAAAATGAGTATGGGATAGCAGAGAACGGAAGCTAAAAATACCAGTTAACATGATAGGATGAGTTGCAGAAATTAAGAATGTGATGGTGCCTCCACTGTTGTTTTATGTAAATAATTTGAATAGTTTAGATAGATGATAGATAGACACTAGGTTGATATTTAACCAAAATTTTTTCTGCTATTCTTCCTCTAACCCAAAATATGCTCATTGTGATTAACTTTATCTCTCAATAGTTAAATTACAGCATATCAAATTGGGAGTGTCACTCAGCTAGAAAAGAAATGAGTATCCTGAAAAGATAGATAAAAAGATGTGTGAGATTTTGTGTATGCTCTTTTGGGGAGAAGGGTTGCATATTTCAAGATATTTTTATCATGCTACAATTGATGCATGATTTTATTTTTTAAAAAACTTTTAGTACATATTTGCAGCACATAATGATTGAATTCTTTGTAGGGAGTTGATAGATGTACATAACACTTTGTGTGTGTGTGTGTGTGTGTGTGTGTGTGTGTGTGTGTGTGTGTGACAGGGTCTCACTTTGTAATTCACCCTGGCTCTGAACTCACTATTGTAGCCCAGGCAAGCCTGGAACTCAGCAGTCCTGCCTCTGTCTCCTGAGTGCTGGGATGATAGGCGTGAGCCACCACACCTGGCCTGGTGGTGTATGGTACTGATTGCTGGTGGGTATGAGTCAGCACACCTGGCATTGTGGTATGTGGTAACTGGGGATCGAACTCAGAACCTTGTGCTTGCAAGGCAGGTGCCAGAACCGCTGAGCCAAGTCCCCGGCCCCCATAACACATTGTAATTCTCTTCACTATTCCTTTTTCTTTCCAGCATCAGAATCATTGATTTATCTTATGAGACCTTATAAAGTTAATTATAATATATAATGTTAATTATATATATTATATATATAATATATATGAACTGAAAGCCAGATTAATAGGCCAGAGATCATATAAAACATGGTGGACAGTTGTACTAAGAAAAGGTACACCTTTAGATACATTGTTTGCACTGGATTACAACACAGTAATTCCAGTTCACAGCCATTTCTGTTTACAAACAATTCAGTTCACAAACAAAATCACTCAGCAAAGTTTTGCTACCATTCACAAACTCTGCATCAAATGACAAACATGATCATAGCCATCTACCCTGCACAAATAACAGTGCAACCATTTTACCCAATATCACAAAGAAAGGAAGATAATAAACTTTGGTACCACTGTGCATTTATATTTTCTTCTTTTCCTATTATCTGTAGGCTCTTATCTTTAAATATTAAATATGCATAAAATGAAATGTATAAGTATGAAGTTGACAAGGGATTAAATATGTTGTATGGTGATACCTTGATGTGCTTAATTGAAGAAGTGCTTATGTACACCTCAGAATCCTCTTTTTCATGTGGTTTCAGGCTAGAGCTAGCCAACCAAATAATTTGCTTGAGATCTGGAAGAAACTCTGAAACAAAGCAGTGTACATTACTCTTCAGAAATCTCACGGCTGGATAAGTGGTGCTGAACCGGTACACGGAAGCCCAGCAAGTCCCACCTTTGCCTGGCTTTTCTTTACCCTGAGCTCTACTTATTGCTCATTGGCCCTAGTTACCATTTTGAATGCAAGACCTTCACACTGAATACCAAATGCTGGATTAGCCACAGAAGTGGTAGTTATGAGGAGACAAGGAGTCTCTAGACCTGTCCACAAGCTTCTTTTTGGTGATTCCAGTTCATTGGTTAAGTCTGCTGGGCTTCCAAATATCCCTGAGATTTCTTAGTGCCATCTTCTGTGTTTAGGCAAAGTAGATACTCAGTTTCCGATCCTCTAGAGCCCTTTCTTGGGCCTTTACTTTTGCTTTATTATTCTAATGAATCCCTTATCTCTGCTTCCCTGACTGACAAACTGAACTGCCTAAAATTTTCTATGAAGAATTTCCACTGTGCTCAACACCTCATGACCCTGTGTTCTCAAGTTATTCCTTTCTACTCTCCTATAAGAGAGATCTGAAACCATTTTGCTTTTTTTTCTTAAGAGTGGTTACAAGGAGAAAGAAGAGTGTTACATATTTTATTTTTGTACACATTCTTTACAATATTAGATTTTGAAAAGGCAGACAAAATATCTATTGTTTTATTGGGCACCAGAGTTAGGAGTGACAAAGAGCCACCTCAATACACCTAACATGATTATTATAAAAGCTGAAAGATAAAGCAGACACACTTGCTAATGACACTAACTGTCCTTTATGCAACGTTCCTTGTCTTAGTGACTGTTTCTGTCCTTTTTTTGCTAATCTTTTTTCCTGCTATCTTTTTCTTGCTATCTACCATTTTCCTCACAATACTTTTAGTCTAAGAGTACAGAAAATATGTGTAGGAAGCACCAATTATCAGTCCCTTGGGGTAGAACTATAAAGGATATTACATTATGGACAAAGTGACTTATTTTATGAAAAGGAAACATTTCTGAAATACAGTTCACATATTTTTCAGAAATCTCAATGAATTCTTGGTCAGTCAAGTGACATTTCTACTTGGAGGGTGGGTTATAGAGAACTGAGTCATTTCCTGTGCAGTTTTGGAATCACATTCATGTCATTTGATAGAATATACACCAGCTACATTACTAAGGTCTCAACAAGAGACACAGGGCACAATGGTAATAGAGAGTTTAATGAGATTGTTCAAAGACCCAGGGCAAGTGAGCCTTGTTACAGCCCTGGGTTGCAACAGAAAACAAGGATCTAGCCCCAAGGAGAAGGAGAATGCACAGAAGAGCTGTCAAGAGCTTTCAGAAAGGGCCTGAGGCCTGTCTGTGCCAACCCACCTCCTAATGAGAGGAAGCATTCAAATTCCTCAAATTCAGTATTTCTAAGCACCATATCCCATTGTTCCAACTCAATCATAAACCAGAAGATAAGAATTTGTCTTTTGGTGTGTTGATAATGATCAGCCTCGTGGGGCTTAGAGCAGGCTGGGGAAGAATTTAGAGTGAATCTAGGGCCAAACTGGGAATGTCCACCAAACCACTGAGAATGCATGTGGACATCTTTCCTTCTGGTTACATGCCTGCAAGCAATCTCCACACTCAGTCATTCAAGGTCTTTATCTGCTGCAAATCAGTTAGTAAGATAATGAGTACAGTTTCAGATAAAAACCAACTGGCTCAGTGCTTCAATGTCACTTTTGTATATTTGCTTTTCTAAGAGTCACAAGAGCATATTTTTTAAATCCAGCCACAGTGTTCCAAGAATCAAAACTTAACTGGAGTGCATAGGAAAGGATTTGAAATAGACTCTCCCAATTTCATTAATTATGTTTTCAGTTAGGAAAATTAACCGAGGACCACAAACTTTCATGTTGTCTTCACAGTGATTCTTGAACTTCTTAAATGAATTCAACTGGATATTACCCTCTTCCTCATTCAATATTTGAGTTTTCATTGAATATCATAGCATTCTAACTATCAAACAATTCTAATGAGCAAAATAATTCAAGCCATTTTAATTAGAGAAATGACATTCAGTAACCACAAGAGAGCTACATGGACTGAATTGTGCTGAGACTTAACAGGATTTCCCTCTGGCAGTGTGGCATGAAGCAGGTAGGCCCGGTCTCTCTGCCCATCTGCTGTAATAACAGGCTGGGGTTTCCCATGACTGAGAGCAGGAGCACAAGCTTCTGTTAATGAAATGGTAGGCCACTCCTCTATCATTAAATCTCTGAGGTAATTTATCTGGTTCTAAGGAAACTACTTGGTTGTTGTCCTCTAACAGGTTTTAGCATCTTTTAACAGTATGATCTTTTCCTAGTTCATGTAGCTGAGTAAGATTGGTACATGAGGGGCCATCATTGTCTTCTTGCATCTTCACAACTTTATTGGGTGAATAATTACACTAATTTTGAGTCCTGACAAAAAACAACTAGTTCTCAAAATTTCTACCAAGATTTTTTTACTACAGGGGAAAGTAAAACTGTACTTCCGGGAGCTGATAGAAGCATGGGAAAAAAGAAAAAGAAGAAGATAGATGTACTCCATGGGAAAGAGGAAATTTCTTTGTATCTCATGTCTCATCTTTGCAGTTTGGGTAGATTTTTTATTCTATGTTATAATATCAGGAAGTGCAAAATAACAATGTCTAATAAATCTGCACCACCATCATGGAATATTTGAGACTCATTCATTTTCACCTATCATATTAACAAAAGTTAAAAAACATGCATAAATACAGTCACAGGTGCACAATTCCCAGGACTGAAGGTAGTGACTGTGGGAAACAAACTTTCTACAAGAAACTTTATCAAGACTAGTGAAATATTTCCATGTATAGATCCTGAAATTCAACACTAGGAAAGTATATGATGAACATATTTATGGATATTCAAAAAGATAGAGCCATAAGAGTGGTTATTGAAGGGGAAATTTATAAAAGTGAAAAGGCAGAAAGCACATAAATGTCCAGTGATGGGGAAATTATTGAATAAATCACACATACCCAAATCTGGGCTATTGTATTAGGTATTTGTTGGCAGTTTTCCCATTCTTGCCTTTTAGCTTCCTAACTGTATCTACATTTAATTAGAGCAGTCTCTGTGCCATTCCTACCCTATTTGTTTCTGCCTCCCCATGATCAAGCACTGCATCCATGGATTCAACTAAATATGCACCAAAAATAAGGATGCTTGTGCTGAACATATACAGTACATTTCTCTTCTTATCACCATTCCCAAAACAATGCAGGCTAACAGCTCTTTATATAGCATTTACACGGAATTATATATTATAAGTACCTAGAGATGGTTTAAAGTACTTCAGAGTATCTGTATATAAAGTTACATGTAATAACCCTTCATTTCATGTAAAAGATTGGAGTATCTCAAGATTGTGGGGGAACTAGAATCAATCCCTTGTGGTTATAAACGGCCAACTGTACTTCAGCTGATGAGCATGGATTGTTATTTTTTTTAAATTTCCAATATTATTAAACTTGTGCCTGTCAAAGTGCTTCCGAAGAAAACATCCTGAGTATTTTGGCAGAGAAGTGAGCAGCAGAGAGAGACCTCGCCGAGGTTTGGTGTGAAGGCACTGGCATAAAGCAACATGAGGAAGAGAAGGAGGGGTGTGGGTCCCCAGACCCAGGAAGAATCTGAAGCGAGAACTGAAGCCCATCAGGAGAACGAAGAGAGGTAATAAGCAGCACCTCCTGCCTGAGCCTGGACTCTCTGTGGCAAAGGGTGGCTGGTGGAATCTTCAGTCAAGCCATGATTACTGGAGACCCCAGAGACCACTGTGGAGAAACGCAACAGTGGAGTTAGCGGTGGACGCAGCAGTCTGCAGTGGTTGGGGCATGTCCCCTATTCAAGTGATGAATCTTGGTAGGTTTAAGCAATCTGAATAGGCTCTGTGTCTTTCACAGCTGCCATGGGCTCAGGAAGTCAGGCTCAAACCAGTCAGCACAAGATACTTGTCTCTAGCACTTCCAATGAGGATTGACTCTTTCTACTTTGGCTTTTGCCTTATTTTGATTTAAGAGGCTAAAAGCTACATAGTGCATGTTCAAATGTCTGCGAGCCCAGATTTCTGCTTTTAAATTCTCCAGGTGACTATGCTCTTTTAAGATTTGAAAGCCAGCAGGAAGAAGGATTCATTTCTGCAATGATGGCGCAGACAGACCTAGGAGCTGGCAGCACCAGCGTCTCAGAATCTGTTTTCTCATCTGTAAAACAGAGGTGACATCTGGTTCCTCGTATGGGAGCATAGCAGATGCCTCTAGGCCCTCTTTCCCGGTACTTTCTGTCTGGGCATTGTGATGGCAGTGCCACTTCAGTGGTCTGAGAATCTTAGGTTTCAGATGGCTGTTTTTGTCATGACTTCTGAATGCCCAAAATCAAGATTCTGGCTAAGAAGCTGAGAGCAAAGTGCACCTTGGCATTCAATTCCCAGCACAGGTTTTCTACACCATGCCTGTGGCTTCCTTATGAACACAGCCTGACAAAATTCCAGACAATAGAGATTCGATTTTCACACAAGAGAAACTGAATAGGGGCTCAGGGACTGGAGAGCTATTCTTGGTTCTAATACTTTCTAACTGTGACCACGAGTAAATAAATTCACCCTTCAGGACCCCTGTTAGCTCATCAGAAGAAAGGTTTCAAATAGGTGTTCTCAAAAGGCTCTTCCAATTTTAGCAGCTCCATGTATGAGTGAGACAAAATCATTGCAAGTTTTTATGCAAACTTGATCTTTATGCAACCTAAGGTCAGCCCTGAAATGTCTTTATTTCACATACATCTTTTAAAACATGCCCTTTAATAAATTTTCTCCAGAGTACAAAGTACAAAAAATAACAATTAAAGTGTACTGCTCAGAATAGCAAGGTCCAGGGCATATTATAGATTGACCTCTATGAAAGTTGCTGATATTTTATCTTATTTGGCCAAATGAGCAATCTGATATGACTGATTCTCATAAAACATTGAAATGCAAAATATTAAATATATTTGTCTCAAATATCAGCAGATTAAAAAGAAAAAATGATAGAGTAATTTTGTGGTTTTCTCTGGCTTTACACATTGATTCCAAAAATCTCTTAAAATATTTTTCTTTGGGAGACTGTGGTGGGAGAGAGATATTATATTTCATTTTCTGAAAAGACAATAAGATGTCTGGATTCTTTCCTGGTCCTTTAGACAGAAAACCTTCCTTATTCATCTAGCTTGAACAGCAGATCCTAACATGTGCCCAGCCCAAGCTCTATGAGATCCTGTTTTGCACGAGACTCCTGAGAATCCTTGTGAGAAATGGCCGTGGCCTTCTGGGTACTGAGGGCAGCTCCTCCTCAAATCGTTCTCATTCAGTTGTCTGGCAGATCAGATGTAGCCCTTGTGTCTAGGTCAACAGTGTTGGTCATACAATGGTACCTTGGTTCATGAACTTAATCGTTTTCTGATTTGGGGAAGATGGCCATGTTTGTATTTGGGTAGGGAAGATGGTTGGGGTCAGGTTTGTCCTCTGATGGGGAGTTTGTGAACAGAAGCAAAATTTTGCTCAACAGTCTTATTTGTGAACCAAACTACTTGCAAACAGAAGTATTTGTGAACCAAGGTCTTACTGTATTAAAATAGCAAATACTGTATCATTGTTTTATGTGTTAGCTACCGTTTGAAAGGCTTTGTGCATATTAAGTCACTTAATCTGTACTCTCTTGGGAAAGCAGTATTATTATGACTAACATTTTAGAAGAAGGCACTGAGGTGCATAAATTTTTCTTTACTTTCCCAAGATCATACAGCTAACAAGTGGCCCAGATGGGACCCTGCTCTACTGTAATCTCAAGCTCTGCTGCTACCTACAATCAGAGGCATGTTTACAAATGAATAAGTTAACTATTAATTTATAACACTTATCTATCTTAATGCAATTGAAAACTCCCACAGTGCCTTTTCTATCTGTGGGCTAGTCCCAAGGGCTGGTCAGAATTTTCAGGTAGGGGGTGGGGGCAAGTATAGTTTCTATAAGTTCTCCCCTGGAGATTCTAATGAATACATTTAGGGATATTCTTCTTTGGGCTTCTACATAGATATCGATGGGAGTAGAATCTATCTGAACTATTATTATCATTTTTCAAGATTTTGGTGGGCAAGAGAGCATCATGTTACTTAGTAAATTTATTAATAAAGTTGAGTCATCTGCTATTATCAACTGATCCAAGTGCATTTATTCACTTTAGATAGAAGAATTTTTAAACAGTGCTGTTATGTTGTTTCCAAAACTCCTTTTGAGGAGTCATATTCTTATTTCTGTGATGCTGAGGCTGCTTCTGAGGAGCCTGGTCATCTTAATGATTGATTTTCTTTTTTTATTGTTATTGCAGTACCAGGGATTGAACTCATGCCCTTGTGCTTCCAAGGTAGGTGCAGTATCACTTGAGCTAAATCCCCAGCCAGTAATTTGTCATCTGAGCTGATATACAAAGAGTCCAGGCTGGTTATTGGTAGATACTTCTTGTCCTTAGAATAAAAAATGCTTTTCCTTCATTCAAAGGAGATAGTAGGTTAGGCACTGTCCAGCGCTGCCTAGGAAATCAGCCGTCGTACTTACCCTGTGAGACCTTCAAGAGGATCCAATTCATGGCAAATAGAGACATTAAAATTGTAATTGCCCTAGAGTCTGTCACAAGAACCCGCAGGTGGACGATGTATTGTCTGCAGAGCATGGTTGTCATCCTTGGATGCATTTCTGAGTCTGAGGAATTTGCATACCCCTTTCCTTTGCAAGCAAGTTATTTTAAGACTAGAAGACTCACTCACCCATTAAACTTTGTAGAGTTAAGGTAAAACTTTTTGTCTTTCTTTAGGTTCGGTTTTATGTTTTCCTTTTCACTCATAAGATGAATCTGTCCCAAGTTTACCCAAAGAATTGTCTCAGGGACTTTCTGGTTTTCCATCATTAGGTCAACAATAATTTCACTACTCTGGGAAGGTCTGAAAGAAATATTATTTGATGATGTCCTTGGTGGCCCAGGCATGATTATTTGAAAGCATGCCACGGTTATTCCTTTGCCTTCTTCACACAGACTTGAGTCCTTTTCACAGCCCCATCTGGAGCTCTTGGCTCAGCGTTACAGAAGGACAGATTTCTAGCAGATGGTTTATCAGAGGACCTGGCACATGGTTTGGCCAAGAAAACCTCATCTAATACCTCTGAGTTTGGGAAGCTTTAGAGAGAAGAGTAGCTCCAAACCTTCTGCACAACCAGGAATGTTTTTGCTTATTAGATTTTTAAAAAAGATGCTCAGAGTAAATATCTGACAGCAGTTGTTCTGATGATCTGGCTCCACAGACAGCACCAAACTAATGTGTCCCCTTAGACCAGCTTATGACATCGAGAAGTTGGGATGGGGCCAGAGCCTTGGGCCTAAAGGAGTGAAGCTCATCTGAAAAGAAAACAGGCCATTTGACATGTGATATCTTAATTAAAAAAATGCAGTTCTGATCATAGAGATGTCTTGTATGTAGTATGCTGCTTAAAATTAGCATAATTAAACCCATTCTTTCTACAGTCTTTTCCATTTCAGTTCAGGACAACTCCACTTTTCCATTTTCTCAGGGAAAACATCATTTCAATCATTCCTGATACTTTTTTTCCAAGATAAAACATTCAGTCTATCAGTTCATTTTGTCATCTCTCCCTCAAAATAGTTCCTCACTTAGCCTGTCTGTCACCACCCTGGTTGGGACCCCATTTTCTGTCTGCTGGATTATAGTAGTGGCTTCTTATCTGGTGCTTTGGTTTCTGTCTTTCCTCCTGTTTAGTGTGCTTTTTACAGAGCTGTCTGAAGGGGACAACTGTGACCCACATCCCACTTTGTTACTCCTCTATTGCCAACACCAAGTAGCTTCCACTGCATTTACTGTGTGAGGTCCGCAGCTCTTCAGATTTCATGGGAGATGGAAATCCTTGTGTCTCTCCTACTGACCCTTTCTGCTTTAGTCAGACTGGCTTTCTCTATGGCCCATCACTTCCTAAGCCGCCAACACACAGACATGTCTAGTACCTTTGAACTTGTTCACTTCCTAGGAGCATTCTTCTGGCAGATATCTACTTGGTGTGTCTTCATCTCCTTTTCCAGATACTTTCCTAAATGTTATGTTAGGGCCAGGGGTTTAGCTCAGTGGTTCTGGTGCCTGCCTTGCAAGTGCAAGGGCCAGAGTTTGATCACCAGTAACCACATCCAACAATGCTGGTTATGGAGACTCATGCTCACCAGCAATCAGAACCACATACCACAGGGCCAGGTATGATGACTCATTGCCTGTAATCCCAGCACTCAGGAGGCAGAGGCAGGAAGATTGCTGAGAGTTCGAGGCTGAGCTCAAGGCCAGCCTGAACTACAAAGTGAGATCCTGTCTCAAAAAAATATATATTATTTTAAATCTTCTCTGACAATCTCTTTTAAAATTTCAACATCCTTTTCTATACCATTTATCACTATCAGATATATTTAATATTTTATATTAAATCAGGTTAAATACAGCATACATATTTATCTTTTTAATTTTGTTTATTTTGTCTTTCTCTACTGGAATGTACATTCCTTAATTCAGAAAGTTTTTTTCCTTTTTTTCAAAATACTATTTTGTATCAACAGCATAAAGCTTGAGATATACATTAGGCTAAGATATTAAAAATATCTCTTGAATAAATGAATTATATTTCCCAAATATATATTAGGCATGGTGTTAATCAGTGGACATACAGTGGTCAACAAAATAAATAAATATTCACAGCCTCACGTACTGGAGACCCTTGCAGCGAACCACAGTCTCTTGGTTGGTGCTATAAGACATGGAGACAAGAAAAACTTCAAGACAGAATTAAAAACAGAAATATGAGGAGTCAGGATGACTAGTGTTAGAGCAATCAAAGGACCTGACCAGCCAAAATCGTCAGTATTTACAGGTGAAGCAATCACTGTTAAGCTGAGGGATGGGGACTATGCGTGGAGCTACATGTGGTTGTTGGGGATACACTGCTGATGCAGACAAGGCTGGGAAGAGAAAACACAAAGAACTGTGTTAGTCTAAGCTTGGAATCTGGGTAAGAAACACTCTGACTTTGGCTGGTGGCATCTCATATGCTTTTGTCGGACTCACTTCTAAAGAATAAGTCAGTTACGGGGTTAACTCTTTACAGCTGGCACTGCTTAGAGCCTACTTTGGGCATGATCAATGGGTGCTCCCCCACAGCCCTGGGTCTCAAAGAGAACAGAGAAGACAGTCATTTCACAATTAATTAATTAATTAGACATGCATGTGAGAAATAGTTGAAGTATTTGAGGAAGTGCAAAATGTTGAACTAAGTCAGAAGGTAGAGTTTGGGAGATGGTATTGTGATATGAGTCAAGCCTGGTTAAGGTTTGATTCCACACGTGGAAAGCCATTGCAGGATTTGAAGCAGGTGGGTGACATAGCCTGTGTGCATTCTGTAAACTCTCCTCTGACTATAATGTGATAATGGATGGAAGTGGACAGAAAGAGGAGGTAAAAGGTGCTGGCTGCAGTGTGTGGGAGAGATGGTGACTGCAGACTTAGTCTGCATTAGTGGAATGGTCACAAACCTGATTTAGTAGTTAGTGAGCTGAGAAGGGTCAGCATTCCTTACTCTCTAGCTACTAAAATTTAACTCCTTAACTACTGAGGCCCACCATTCCTCCTTGAACTTCTGCTGTATGCTGTTTTCTGAGACATGAATAGATTTTGGGATATAGGGTAGTGAGAGTGAGAATGGAGGAAGTTCATGCGTCCTCTTCTAATGCACTGAGTGACACAAACACACACACATCACTACTTAGAAGCATATCTTAAATGGACATACCTTGAGGATATCCTCATAAGTGAAATAAATAGGTCACAGATAGGTAAATATTGCCATCTTTTCTCTGGTATGAGAAAATAAAAATGTAAATGAGTTCTAAAATTGTACATTATATATTGTGAAACAGAAAATACCCAAGTGAAATAGGGTGAAGGG
This sequence comes from Petromus typicus, assembly GCA_004026965.1. Taxonomy (NCBI): domain Eukaryota; kingdom Metazoa; phylum Chordata; class Mammalia; order Rodentia; family Petromuridae; genus Petromus; species Petromus typicus. The sequence continues at coordinate 2,505 of PVIR01020559.1, read as the reverse complement.
GGAAAAATAATGAGATCATAACAAAAAAGAAAGGAAACAAATTTTATGTATATGGGGAGTGGTAGGGTGGGTAGAGCTATGGAAAAAAATGAGAATTAAGTTGTGTCTTATACTGGTACAAATTCCCATTGTGGAGTGCAATCATGATGTGTATATGTAATGTACCAATAAAGATTTCAATTAAAAAAAAAAAAACGAAGCACATCTGAGTGGGCAGAATACACCAGGGTGATTCATTTCCATGTAAATGGCAAAGTCCTAGGAGTGGCTGGGGTGACAAGAGCAGAGTGAGGTGAATTAGGAAGCAAGTCTGGGACCACAGATTGTTGGACTCCAGCATGGTAGGATTTAGTAGCATAGGAAATAAAGCATATCACGAAGGCAGGAGAGAAATATCATGTAAAGGAAGGCAAGAGAAACATAGTCTCACAGGGAAGAAGATATTCCTCTGTATGAAATACCATTAAAAAATCAAGCAAGGTCGGGACTGACTGTGAGCATGGAAATGAGAAACTAGTGGCCATCACAAGAGTAGTTTCAGGGGGGTGTGGGAGGCACAGGAGTCATCGGACAATCCTGAGAATTCGAAGGAAGGTGAGAAAAAGAAGCAGAGGGGAGCTGCTTTCCAGAAACTTAGCACTGATGTCGTGTCCTGGCATCAATATTTTTAAGGAGAGTCACACTTCAGTAAGAGAAGGCCAGGGCCCAAGAGCGAGTGTACACGATTTGGCAGCCATACGAAAAACAGAAAGAAAGAATGAAAAGAATCACTAAAGCTTATGATCGAGATTGAACTCGGCACATCTGAGGCACTTAAAGAACTGTGTGATTGGAGCTTAATGGCCAAGGTGGGGAGGCGTCTTGGAGAACTAGGTTGGATAGGCACGGCAAATGTCTGCCTTTTATTTTAAAGGTGGTATCATATCAGGGATGGGTCTGGCCAGGGAGAATGTAGAAACTCATGTAAACGTGACAGGAACTATCCTTCTTTCTCAGCCCCAGAACAAAGTTCACAGTCCCTTCTGGGGCGCTTTTCAGGATGTTCAGAGATTCTCTACATTACACTTTTGGAAGGAGACCTAAGAGAGGAAATAAACTGCATCACTGAGGAAGAAGAGGCGGGTAGTGAAGAGTCTTTCTGGCGAGCAAAGTCGTCTCTTGTGTCTCATCTTAGACTCTACACATGACTGTCTGTCTGACGGTGAATATCAAAGCCAAGTATAAACTGGCCCCTCTGAAATCTCTCTGCTCCTACTTCTCCCTTCCTGTCACACCTGGCAGGTAAGTTCCTCCTAAGACAATGAACCCAAAGTTCTCTCCTTCCAATGTTTTCCCCTTATTTGCACTGTGATATGCTCCATTACTTATTGTTTCTTACTTTAACACTGTCATTTTAGTGAGCCTTTCCCTAGGAGTCTTAACTAAATTATCATTACTTTCAACACGTAATAGCAGGGAGTTACTATGTAGTACTAGTACATATTTTATTTAATCCTGTTCATTGTCAGATCCACTATGAAATTTATATCCCTGAGGGAAGATGGTGTAGTCTGGTTTGCATGCTGGTGAACACGTAACACCAAAACCAGGCAAGTGACATTGAATTTGCTTGAACATTTGAAGGAAACAATGATGAGGGTGACTTTTTAATTCTGGCAGAGTAGATACTCCGTAATTAGCTGTTGTATGAATGAATGAATGAATTGGTGTTTTGTGGGGAAAAGGACACCTCTTCCATTTGAACAGAATGGCAACAAGAAAGATAAGTGCCTGAAGATTTGGGACAACTATTGAGGTTGTTCCTATCTGATGGTTCCTGATTTCTTTGGAAGTGCAAATGAAGTTAGCAGTGTGGGTAGGCATAAGGGGTGAGAGGTGAGAATTGTGCAGGAAGATGCTGCGCTATGCTGTGGGTATAAGAAGGCAAGGAGAGTACCAAAAAAGCACTGTGAGCAGGCAGTGCTGAGGACAAGACAGAGCCGAGTGGCTAGGAGTTGCAGTGGTCCAATGGTTATGCTAGAAAATGTCTTCAAATGGCCACCAGTGGGCCAGATGCAGGCGTGGAGAAGCTAAACAAAGCTTTCCAGTTGGTGTGATCCATGGCTGTGTAACTGGATGGCAGCTACTGGTAGGTGAACACACAAAAACAGAAGGGGGAACAAGGGGCCCGTAGGAACAGTCCACTGACAGAATCATGACTGACCCACCTATAAGGCAAAGCTTAGTCAGCTCACTTCACCAGATAGTATTGTTCTTTATCTCATTCCCAACAGCCCAGTTTGGAAAGTGAGCTCAATTTCCTTAATCCTTGATATAATTGATTGCCATCTTCTACCAAATCTTCATGGCAGGTATAAGTTTCAAGTGGGACTGAGAAATTTCCAGATAATCTCTAATATCAGTGTTCTGATATCTTTCACAAAAGCAAAAGCTAATAAGTAAGAATTCACTTTCTTCTGGGGACTATTTGAAAGCTACTTCATGAAGGAAACCATATAAACCACT
>PVIR01020558.1:0-30491 GCA_004026965.1 Petromus typicus | reverse complement strand
GGAGGCAGAGGCAGGAGGATTGCTGTGATGTGAGTTTGAGGCTGAGCTCGGGGCCAGCCTGAACCACAAAGTGAGACCCTGTCTCAAAAAAACCTAAAAAAAAAAAAAAAAATGGTAAAAGATATGAGTTAACATTTTCATTCTAGTTATACAAATTCACATTGTTGTTTTATTACTACATAGTATTGTATACATGTCTTAAGATGTAAGGTTTTAAACAATGCTTTCCTCTCAGATTTGTCTGTTCCTAGACTAGCAGAGAAGGCAAAATTTTTCTCTTCTTTCTATTTCTTCCCAGTCTCACACTTCTTAACCTACTCGAAGGCTAAAAATGTCATTATATTCTAAAATCCTGTCTTATAACATTTTCTAATAAATTGAAACATAGATTACATTTGCATATAACACTATTGTATGTTATAAAGTATTGTGTGTGATGATTTGAATACAGTGATCTTGAATATTGGGTTAGCTTTGGGTAAGTTTGCTTTCCTCAGGAATTTATTATCATCTATGATCTAGTTCACATGACTACCCCTGTGTGTTTATGCACTCCGCTCATTTATCTAAGTACTTATAAATGAATCTTTAAATTTTTTCTGCCATTTTATAGCGTAAAATTTTGATGATGAATTGGGTGATGTTTCCATAGACTCAAAATATGCTATTGTGAATTATAGAAGGAAAATAATGGTAGGATAGAGATACGGGGACAATATCACCTTAACCAGATGTCAAAGTGAGACAAATTGACATCATTCCCTTTTCACAGAATCCACTGAGAGAAACACAATCTCACTTCTGTGACGTTCTTTCCCAGGGTGCATAACATAAACCTAATCGTGAGGAAATATTCGGCAGACTCAAATAAGTGGGCTGCAGACTTCCACTGTCTCAAAGCTGTGGAAAACACAGGCCAGCTGAGCAATTACTGCGGCTTTCAGGGTAATGAATGGACACAGTAACCAAATGGGATGTGTGAGCTTCCATGAGGTCCTGGGCTGAAAAGAAAAATAGTCATAGAGGGTATTTGGGGAGCAACTAGTGAAGCTTGATGGCAGACTGAGGGTTAAGGAGTGATACTACATGAGCTTTAATTCCCCTTTTGATAAATACACTATTTTACAGAATATGTTTGTGTTTAGGAAATATTGGGGGGGTATTTACAAGTAAAAGGCTACAGTGTCTGACTTTTACTCTTTAACGGCCAAATGATTCAAGAAAAAATGACGTATGTGTGTTGGAGAGAGAGGTGGAGAGTGAAGGACAGAAGAAGGAAGGAGGAAGGATAACGCAAATGGAGAGGAGAAATAGAGTCTCAGAGCACTATTGATGCACACGGTGGTGTTCGCAACACAACCTACTGTGATCTAAGAGCCTTATAAGCATTGTCTGCTGTTACATGGAAAATACACATGGTAGATTCTCAATAAATGCTATCACTCAGGGTATTACAGAAAGTTCATTCAATAATAGCTCCTTAATTTTTATGTATTAGAAGTCTGAGAAGAGCTGTAGCTGTGATAATATTATTCATTTTACATTATTCCAAGGCATTAATTCAACATTTATTAAATGAAATGCAAGAGCTCTTGCATACAAGATTGAATCTGTGATGAAATAAAAGGTACAATAGACAGTAATTGTTTTTAATTCCTTGCTACACTTTTAAATCTCTTTACATGTACTCAGCCACTACACATTCATTTTAAATGATCAACTCATACAGAGTGACTGGAGTATGGTTTTAACTCACCAAACATTACTCACATAGTTCAAGATTCCACATCAAGTTAAGCATACAGATTTTTGTGAAGCTATTTCATAGATACTTGGGAGTTTTCCTTTTAATACTTCCATATAATCATAATTAGTTCAGAAGGCTCAGGAATACTTTGAGATAATTGTGCATAAATTAATTGCTAAAGGGCACAATTAACTTTTTATTAACGTTTGTGGTAATAAACACTCAACTTGGTTTCTAATATTTCATAAATTATATTCCATATTTTAATTGTTCCTATATTAAGTTTTAGTACTTAATGTCCTTGAATATTTGCCTTGGGGATCAAAGCAAACATTTGAACATGTTTAATCCATGAGAAAACCTGCCTTCAGTTAGACGGAGCAGGACGAGGCAAGGCGCCGACTCAGGCCTCCAACTTTGGTCGTGGGCAAAGCAGATGATTTCCAAAAGAAGAAACTTCAGGCGAGGACAAGCCTATGACAAAAGCGATGATTTCATAAAATGACACAGTTTTATCTTGTTAAGAAAGTCCTGATTTTTAACTCATCAAATAAAACATCACCCCACAGTCCTTTCTGATTCTCTTCTGTTCAATCCTGAGTTAAACATCCGGGTCACGGCAGCGTGTTCCCAATGGGCTCACCATGCAGACTACTCAGTGTTTGGGGATCTCCTTCCAGTGGTTAAAACTGTGCTTAATTCTTCCAAAAGATCTTTTGCAAATGGGAAGGGGACCAAGACTGAGGGGGAAGGGGAGGGAGGAGAGGAAATAAAAATTAAGATGCGTTATGTACATAGACCAACTCCCTATGATGAATGCAATCATATGCTGCAACATGAGCTGATAATACTAAAAGGCATAAAAGATGTTCTTCCAGTTTACCTTCTTTGGGGGCGCAAATCTCCCTCCCTAAAATGGGACACTGTGCGTGAGAAGAGGGGTGGTGTCACTATGCTTAGAAACTTTTTGATAAAATCCTGCTACTTTCAGGGAGAACCGTACACCCGCCCTCATTTCCATTCAATGCTTTTGGGTCAAAAAAAGCTCTCTTTAATGGTGTTATTAAATATTTAGATACAAATTCCCTTCACCAGGAGGCATTTGTACAATTAGCTGATGTAATAATTGATGATTTGTTTACACTTGAAACCTTTCTGCCAATGGCTTCTATTGTGTAAGCTTTGTTATTCAAGTGACATTGAGCAGGAAACCAGAAAGCCTTTCTGAGAAAGGCCAGAAAGAGCCACCAAGAAACTGAGCCCTCCATGTGCAACTTGGACTTTGGGACACCTCCTAGCCAAGGCTGTAAAAAGGAAGATGATGAGAAGGCAGGTCCTGAGGGACAAAGAAAGCTGACACGAGGCAAGGCCAGGGAGTCACAAAAGGCCTGGAAATTTACTGGTGGAGGATTCACTGCAAGTAGATTCCATGAAGAGATGATATCATTCTATGGAGTCTACCAATATCTTTATATACTTGCATGAAAAATAAAATTAAGTTAAAGAATAGTACAGTACATTTTTGTGAGAAGATTTCTATTACATATTCTTTAATGCAAAAGTAAAGTTGTGAAGTTGTGTTTTATCACTTGATATATATATATATAGTTTATATATATATAGTATATATATAAATATATATATAAATATAAAGTATAAATATAAAGTATATAAGTATAAATATAAATATATGTATATATATAGTTTATATATATACTATATATATATACTATATATATAAACTATATATATATATATATATCAAGTGATAAAACACAACTTCACAACTATATATATATATAGTATATATATAAACTATATATATGATATATATACGATATCATATATGATACCATATATGCATGCATATTTTCAAATGCCCAAGAAATGTCTTCTCAAGAGAGATTGGGATTGGGCCGGGGAGTTAGCTCAGTGGTTCCGGCGCCTGTCTTGCAAGCGCAAGGGCCCGGGTTCCATTCCTCGGTAACCACATAACAATACTGGGTGTTTAGACCCACACCCAGCAGCAACCAGTACCACATACCACAGTGCCGGGCGTGTTGGCTCACGCCTGTAATCCCAGCACTCGGGAGGCAGAGGCAGGAGGATTGTGATGTGAGTTTGAGGCTGAGCTCAGGGCCAGCCTGAATCGCAAAAGCGAGACCCTGTCTCAAAAAACCTAAAAAAAAAAACAAAAACCCTAAAAAAAAAAAACCTAAAAAAAAAAAAAGAGAGAGATTGGGATTGGAGAATGTGAGAAAATGGAAACCTTTTGTATTTTATATTATTTATTTCATAGTATATTATTTATCATTTCATTTCTCTAAACCATTTCCATCTAAGAAAAATATAATGTAAGACAAATATGTGATTTTAAATTTTTAATAGTCACATTTTAAAATGAAGGTGAAATTTAGCTTAAAAAATATATACATATATATTATTTAACCTAGCATAACAAAAGCCGTATCATCTGAGCATGTAATCAGTACACAATTATTTAGATACCAGGTGTGGATTTTTTTCAGGGGGAATATGTGAAATCTACTATGTCCTGTACACTTTTGTCCGTTTCACACAGGACATGTGGCTACCAGAATGGACGGTGCCATTCTGCGCTGCTTAGGTTATTTTATATTTTATAATGAAATGCAATTGCACACTTAAACATGGTTCTGCACGAGGAAACTAGCCGTCTGGTCCACCTCTCTCTTTCTCTCAGTCGATGAGACTATCTCAGAAACACACCCCCTCCTCCTTCCCGGATCTCGTTCCGTTAATGATAGCAGATTCCTTTCTCATCAAGGTCTAAAGCACCTTGATACCAAATAACGGCAACTCTTCTAATCTCTTTCAAGTTAAGTGCCCGATCCAAGAAGCAGGCACAGTTCCCATTCATACTGATAAATATTAAAGGAGGAAATAAATCACAGAGCCTGTGCTCCACAAGCAGCGTGGAACAGGGAAAGCGAACACCGTGAGCTCGGGAGCACAGGAGGCAAAGCGCAGCTCTGCCCACAAGCACAGCCCTGGCGCCCTGGGAGGGAGACTGGACGGACCTGGGCAGACAGGGGCCGAACCTGGACCGGAGCAGTCAGGACAGTTGACAGGATTGAACAAGGCGCAAGCGTCGCACACTCGCTGAAGAGACGTTAATCGTGCCATCGATACCGGAAGAGCTCGTGGATGTCCTACACCAGTGTTAAACAAGACCAAATGCTTCTTTCATTTGTTTTCACTTCCTGCGAATTTAGCCACTGGCGGAAAAAGTCACTGAAACTAGGAACCACGCTCCCGTTGAGACTATTTTCCTAGTGCCCAGAGCACTCTGATCCTGCTGCTTTGTAATAAACAGTCCCTGCCTTCTTTCTAAGAAATGCCTCCTTCTGCCATCACAGCAGTGCAAAGCCAAGGGAAAAAGCAAAGCAGAGACTCATTTTACAAACTGACTGGACTGCATTCCCTTTGTTCCCAACCCAAAGCCCTGTCATTATCCCGAAGACCTTGTGAGAAAGGACTTCAGTGCCCCGTGGGCTCCTCATTGTAAGGCATCAATCAAGGCCCTGGTCGCCTCTTTCTGGAAAACTGCATTTGGCTCAGGAAACTGGCGCAGGTAGCCTCTTCTGGCCACTGTGCACACAAAAGATTCAGTGCACACACACTCATGTACTCACAGCACGCAAAGTACAGGGCCACACAATACACACCCAGAAACAAATGCTGTACACTGAGCTGCGACAACCCAAGAACTGTAAACCCCTTACTGTGGGTTTTAATGAGCTTCACTTTTATTTAAAAATTTAAGATGAAAGTTTGTCAGTGCACCAAGCAAATTTTTCAAGAAACCCTTATCTAGTGTTCTTGGTGCTGCTTTATTTTTCTATGTTGTTAAGGTTTTCCATCAGTTTTTAGTTTTTCCATGTTGCTAATCTAGTTGATCTGTGTTTTAAACACAGTTCTTAAGAAGAGGAAGAAGCGGGCCAGGGAGTTAGCTCAGTGGTTCCAGCGCCTGTCTTGCAAGCACAAGGACCCGGGTTCGATCCCCCGGTAACCACATAACAATACTGGGTGTGGAGACCCACACCCAGCAGCAACCAGTACCACATACCACAGTGCCGGGCGTGGTGGCTCACGCCTGCAATCCCAGCACTCGGGAGGCAGAGGCAGGAAGATTGCTGTGATGTGAGTTTGAGGCTGAGCTCAGGGCCAGCCTGAACCACAAAGTGAGACCCTGTCTCAAAAAAACCTAAAAGGAAAAGAAGGGAAGAAGCTACATGAATCCCTCAAAAATGACCACAACAAAACTTAGCCTCATTCTCTCTCTTAGTGTTTTCTTTAGTACCTACCTGTTATCATGTGTACCATATATAAGAAATACATACGGCACCCATAAAACAACACATATACATATATAAAACAGCAAAATAAATACAACTAGCAATGTATATAACTATATGTGATTATTTATGTACACATACATTATATATATGTAAAATGAAACAAGTTCTCAGTCAACTTGGCATGCTGATGAGCTGAAAGCATCTCTTTCTTTGTTTCTCTCTCTTGGAGTCGGGAGATGAGAGGGACCTGTTCTTGACCTGTGTGTCAAAACTTCTTTCAAGTAATTTTGGTGACACTAGCGGATGTTCCTGTATAAGAGATATTTGGTCTTCCTGAAAGAAAGCCTGCCTTATTTAGGAATATGCCAAGGCCCACAACAGTATAGTACTAACCATGGAGGAGCACCATGTGATTGACATGACATTTTTACACCCTGACTTTGAAACATCAAAGTCAGCGTGTAATAATCAAATTTTCATCAGCATTGAAGGAATATTTTGCACAGAGTAGTTTCTTGTTTTTGTCAGTATTTCCTCTTTGGGTCCTCAACAGACCTAGGTGAAAGATGTGCTCTTCTCTTTCTGACAACTATAAAAACGACTGTACCAGGAAGGAGGACTTGTTCATGTGCACTGGTCTGTGGACTCTTCTGGACCCTCAGCAATGGCTATTTTCTCTCCCTATTTCTTTGTAAACCCTTACATTTGGGTCACACTGTCGGCTGTCGTCGGTAAGAGTAGAGTCATATGATGTGTGGTAGGTTCAGGGACCTGGACTTCCTCTTCGTATGGCTGTGATAGCATCTGTGCTATTAGACAAAAAGGAAACTGAATCACCTACTTCTTTATCAGAAACTTACAATGGATTAATATTTTATATCTACATGTATTTTTGATGTTTCTGTGGTGCTCTGAATCACACAGGAGCCCCTCTCCAGGCATCTGGGAGGTATTTGTGAAAAAGTTGAAAAGACTTTAGAGAACTCACTAGTGTCATTCTTTTATTCAAAGAAAATACATTTTATACATGAGAAATGCAAAGTGCATTTCAAGATTATCTTTCTGGGAATCAAAGACTGGTAAATTCACTTAGGAGGAAAGAGATAAAGGAGTCATCAAAGTCAGCTCAGCAGGCCTGTTCTCAGAAATCCCGTTCCTACTCTGAGTTGTGTGAGCTCTGTCAAGAAAAAGGGCAGAATCTGTGTAGTAGATCACTGTACAATGACAAGAAATTCCAAATTAACTCAGGTCCAAAAATTGCAGTTATTAATCAAAACATTAGTTCATTATTATGGCTTGTGTCCAGATGTCACCCCAAAGCCCCATGTGGTCCTAGGGGAGGCTTTTCAGAGGTGGCTGGATCTAGGGTATGTGATGCTGGGATTCAGGATATTATAATACAGTTAATGATATCCCAACCTCTGTGTGAAAGTAACCTGAGTAGAATATAAGGGACAGACAGAGGGCAGCTGCCGTTGCTTGCTGCTCTTTCCCTCTCTGTCTTGCTGCCTTCTGCCTGTCATCAACTGTTTCTCCTTGCAGTGACCCTCTGCCAAGCCACCCTGTCTTGGAGCCAGCCAATTATGAACTGAAATTTCTGTGCTACAATAGCTTCTGTTGTACAGAAGTGCTACAATAAGCTTCTCTTTCTCTAACTTTGAATGCTGTGTATTTTGTCTCAGCAATAAGGACAAATTAACTAAGATATACACTCAAGACAATAGCATCTAAGTAGATATTGTTGCTCTTGCAGTGTTTCCCTATATTTATACATTGATGCTACATTGAATACACCCACATCCATACCTCCCCCCCCTACTGCCCAATAGACTTAGCTTAAAAAGCATGGATAACATACAAAGAATGAAGCAAAGGATAATCACATAGACACTAAAAACAAAAATTGCACCATGTAACCTTACTATTCAATAATAAAAATGCAATTAAAAATAAGCCATGGATCTAAATAGAGGTTTCTCCAAAGATTATATAGGAATAACCAATAAGCTTATGGAATGATGCTAAACATCATTGTTCAATAGAGAAATGCAGACAAAAACACTGAGATACCACCTCACACCTATTACTCTGGCTCCAATTGTAAAGAAAAAAGAGTAATAATTACTGTCAGGGATTCTGAGAAAGTACTCCAGAAAAATTGTTGGTAACAACGCAACACACTAAAACCACTCTGAGAAACAGTTCGGCAGTTCTTCAAAATGTGAAAGGTAGAGTTGCCATATGACTTAGCAATACCACACCTAGTATGTGCATAAGAAAAATGAAAAATACTCTCCTGAGATGTTGTACACAAGTACTTGTTGTAGCATTGTATAGAATAGCAAAGAAGTGAAAATGACTCAAAGGTCTAGTAACAATGAATAGATTAAAATGCAGTGTGTCCATGCAATGGAATATATTTTACCAACAAAGACTAGCACATCTTCAACAGGAGTGAACCCTGAAAATGCTCAGTGGAAGAGACAGAGATCACCACCAGCCATGTATTGTAAGATTCTATTTAGAGGAAATGTCCAGAACAGGCAAATGTACAGAAATTGAAAGTTGATTAGTGATTGTCTGGGACTTGGGGTGAGGAGACAGAAGCCTGCAATTTCCTTTTGGGGGAAACAAAAACTATTCTAAAATTAGTGATGGTGATTGTACAACCATGTGAATATGCTAAAAATGACTGAATTGTATACTGTCAGTGAATGATATGATACTGTAATTATATGTCGAGAAAACAGAGCTACAAGGAACAAAGGGGTTAATTAGCACATCCTTTTAGTAAGCAGAAAAGCTGGGATCGGCCTCAGTGTTTGTCCAAGTGCAAAGTCCATTCTGTTTCCATTCCAAAGTGCTTAGGATTCTTTCTCATCTGTGAAAAAAGCCGTCCGTGTAGCAGCAACATTTTGCAGAAAGAGGTGGAGATGATACGCTGACAGTACTTTGCTTAGACATGACAGGGCTTTTCCCTCAGAGCAATGATCCCCTTAGTGAGGTCCCATACCACTAAGGGAATAGTGACATAGTGACACAAGTCACATGGCAGCTTTTGAGGGAGTAGAAGCCAGTGTCAGCTCTGAAAAGCATTGTGACGTAAGCCGACTGTGTTGGGAGATACCGAGTGTCCTCCAACAATCCTTTGCCTCCTCTTTCAGCAGAGTGTCTGTCTACTCCAAGTCTGGCATCTCTCTTCCTTCTCTGACCCGCGGCTGTTCCTGTCCACCACAGGGACCTTCTCCATGCTCCAGCAGTCAGGACAGCACCCAGACAGACCAGGGCGAGGTGGCTGTGGCTCTGTCCCTAGACACCATGGTGGTGGAAGAGGAAGCTCCTTCTTTCCACAGAGGAGCTGTGGCTGTAAGAGGCTCTATAGAGCAGGGTGGCTTCCTGAGCTCCATCCTGCAAACCCAGAGTGCAGCCTTTGCATGAGGTTCACCCTGCCAACTTCCCCTTACTCTGCACTGCTCATTTCATCTTCTCCTTGGAGTTGTGTGTGAGCCGCTGGCTTCTAACATGCTGTCAGAGTAATGTGTGGTAAAAGTGTACTTTCTGTGAAAGAAAATAGAAGCACGAGGAGCAGATAAGTGAGGCAGCTTAACCAAGAAGCTAAGACACGCACAAGGGTGCAAATCCCTTATCATACCACATCCTAGGAAAGACTGAGTCCCCTGATCATTCTGCTAAAAGCAGAAATTCATTTTTTCTACAAAATGCTCAGTAGAAGCATTTCCAAGAGTACCCTTGTTTTAGCTTTGCCTTGTGCAAAACTAAAAATTCCTGTGGTAGAAAGATGGATCCTCTTCTCTTCTGCCTAGAAGTCCTTTGGGAGGAGGAAATCCGTCAACATCACATATATGGAGGGAGGTCACATGATATCTGCAAGACACTCAATTGATAAGCCATTCTTTGGGCTGTGGATGGACAATTCCTTCCAAAGAATGATAGTAGTACTCAGATGGTCTGGACTGTGTGGCGCTGCTTCCTTACACATGTACTCTCCGGGGCTCTAAAAACTACAAAAAGAGGATTTTGACTAACAGCTGCATTTTAATCAGGAAAAATGAACATTTAATTACATACTGATATTATAAGTTATATACAATTTTACCTGATACATATTCTATACTCTGCATACTTATTAGTATATAACCACATAATGCATAATTGTACCAATTTATACAATTTTTTGGTTAGGGACAGTAAGCATATTCACCAAAAAAAAAAAAAAAAGAAAAAAAGAAAAGAAATTTCTAACCAGCCTCTTAGTTATAAGAGGATCAATTGTGCTGACAAATGTACAAAAGCTACCTGAACCCGTCTTTGAGATTTCTGCATGCAGCTGGCACATGAGGCTGAAATCCACACATTTTCTTCTTTTCGAACAGTGCTTAAGGCCAGTTTCTTTGGTCTATTAACTGACTTGTAGAAAGGAAGAGTAAATTGTCCTTGACTGTACAAACACTCCTGACTTTTTTTTCCATGAATACAAATGGAAGATTTTTAAAGCCTGGCAGTTTGCAAAGACATGACTCCCAAGACAAATTAAAGATCACAAAAACTTTCTCTTTTTTTTATTATTTAAAGCTTGTTTTGTGGGGGAGGTTGTAATGGGGATGGCGACATTGTCTGGTCATCTTAGACAAGCCACATAGTCTCCCTGGACACATTTTTTTTCATTAATTAAAAAAGTGTGAGTTTGATGTGGGAAGGATAAACTAGAAGACCTCAAATACTTAATGAGTCTCAACAATGGATATTTTCATAGTTTCATAAGCATAGAACTCATACTTTTCTCTTTGAACAGATTCTGCTGCTCTGTGCTGCCCCATGGTCTGTGCAGACATTCCTGAGGGCAATGATTTGATTGTGTTGGAGTTTTGTTTTGGATATTTATCAGCCTAACTTGTGAACTTACAGCGAAGGTCCAAATCTATGGTTTTGTATCTTCACATGCTAACTTTCAGAAATGCACAAAGCAATCCCAAATGTGGATTTCTTCAATAAACTGATGTAATCAATGACTTAGTAACATTAAGGAATTAAAACTGTAGATACTTGTGGAATTTTAGAAAAAAAGAGACCAGGTCTTGTGTGGTTTTTCTTAGTAGGCAGTCGATGGGGGATATTTTCTGTTAGGACTTCGATGTTTTCTACTGTAGCATGCCATTGCCAAATCCTTAGAATTTTCCAACATGTTAGTTTAGATATTACTTACCAGACTTTGGTCTTCAAGTGTAACTTGTAAGAATGCAAAAATCTTGATAGGACAGAATAGAAGACAATTAAAGGTGTTAAGAGGGGAACTAAAAGTGTAATTACTTGGAGAAAGCAGAGTCACAGACAACACAAAACAAGGAACAAAATTATTCTCTCTTCTCTGTCTGCATGTGTCAGATATATCCTAGAGCCCAGCCACATACTTGTTAAGTGCTAGTGGGGAAGAGACATTATGAAGGCAGAGGTTCCAGCACAGCACAGTCATTGCAGGGCCAGGGAAGCCTAGAGAAGTACCTCAGGGGGGCCACAGAAAGCAATGCCAACTCTGGTGGGATCTGAGGGAACATAAAAAATTATAAAATGAAGAGATGTGGAGACAGTAATCCATCCACACATTAAAGTGTCTCTTTGGAGAATGAGACACAGCAAAAAAAAATAAATAAATAAAAATAAATAAAGGAGTCAGATCTGTGTGTGAAGCTTAGGATAAACGGGAAGGGGATGGGGAGAGATGTACGGAGAGAAGCTGGGACATTTTCTGTGGGCCCTCATAAACCACTGTGACACATTACGGTGCACAGCACACTCTCAGGGTCAAACAGAACTCCCTCTAGGGTGTTAGAAGAGCGACTGAGTCGGTAGAGATTTTTACAAATCCTCTGTGGCTTCCAGGTACAGAGGAAAGTTCCCATGAGAGGAATAGACTGGAAGCCACAAGTTCCAACTAAAGGGTTTTTGTTTTGTTTTTTTTTTTAGAATCAAGTAAGATGAAAGTGTCCTGGATTACATCAGTACCCAGGGTAGCAGAGACGCAGATATTGTGGGCAGGCGGGGGGACCAGGACTCAATGTCTCATGTCATTTGGAGGTGAAGAAGGAAGAGTTCAGATGGAATTATGGACTTGAGACCCTGAGTGGGTTTTTAATGGTGCCCTTTGTTGAACTGGGGAATAGCAGAGGGAAGGCAAGTTTCTGAGGGACTCTTACAAATGATGTATTGAACACGTCAACCATGATGGAAATGGTGTGGAGATTCCTCAAAAACCTAAAAACTGAAAGGACAAATTTCATTTGGGCCAAGTGTTTCCATTCTAGGTATTTTCTTAAAAGAGTTAAAGCCAACATATAACAGTGCCATATGTATGCTTATGTTTACAGCAGTACAATTCATACTAGCTTAATCTTGGAAGTTGCTTATATGTCCAGCAACAAAAGAAAATATACTTACATGCAATGCATTACTATCTTTCTAAGGAAAGATAAACTTGAGTTATTTATAGGAAAATGGACGCACTTTGAGACTATAATATTAAGTGAAATAAATCAGACACAGAAAGTTTTATGTCACTTGGATTTCTCTTACATGAGAAACCAAAATTATAAGTAAAGACCAAAATAAGAAATAGATACTAGGAAATAGGGAGATATATATTTCACAAATGGGAAGGGGATGAAATATGGAGGGAGGTGGGCTGAAGGCAAGGAAATGGGGATAAAAAAGGAATTAGAATGTGTTATATATATGCATCAGCTCCACAAAAGGAATATAAATATTATATACTGCAAATATGTACTAATAAAAATTTAGAAAAAGAAATGCAGAAGGTGGTTACATATTTGAGTTGTAGGCAAAGAAGACAGAGTTGAGTGATGTCAGGACTGTGGTAGATGGGATAGATAGTACTTCTGAAGAAGCGTGTAACTTCCTTATTGAGCAGTTTAACTTAGCTGTAGTTCTTTTTTTTTTTTTTTTTCTGTACCAGGGACTAAACTTGGGCCCTCGTGCTTCCAAGGCAGGTGCAGTATCACTTGAACTAAATCCCTGGCCCCTTAGCTACAGTTCTTTTACCCACATATTCAGGGATTATAATTAATGTGCAACTCCGGTTAAGCAGCATCGGCAGTGTGTTTTATTGTGATATGTCAATTAGACTCTAGGAGGAACCGCCTAGACTACGAACGCTGTGGGTTCCCTTGGATGCGGGTGGTGTCAAGCAATAAATAGGCTTCTAGCTTGGATGAGATTAAAATAGGAAGCAAGCAAGTGCTTCTTTCATTGGAGGAGCTCTAGTCTTTGCCGTTGCCTTTGGAGCTTGGTCTCCAGCTCCTGCTGTAGACTATCCAGCCTGATAGGCAGTCTTCGGCCTTCTGAGTCAGACTCACACCAGTGACTCTGCTGTGAGTTTCCAGACTCCGCCCCCGACTGCTGTTGGCTCCTCCCACTCTCTAGCATGTTGACGACCATTCTGGATTCTTCGCCCTTGATGATGCCGTCACCAGGATTCCTCTCCTCCTGATCTTACAGGTCTACCTAATAAATCACCTGTATTTTACATTGCATCTGTTCCTCGAGGGAGTCCTAACTAATGCAAGCTAGAAGGGGTCAAGGAGAGGGACATAGAGAAACTTTGAAGAACACTGGCCTTTAAGGAACATAAGAAGGAAAGGGATCCTGACCCAAGAATAAGGAAAACCACCTGGAAGGGGAGGGGCAGAGACCCTTAGGCTGGAGGTGCAGAAAGTCACAATGGTTCCGCTGGGTCACCCGTGGGAAGACAGAAGGAGCCATGGAATAGCGGAGCAGCGGATGGGACAGGGACCCCTTGAAGGCACAGGTTGGCCTTTTCTCTCTCATTGACAGAGTCTGTTCCTTACTGTAAGCCTCGAATGCCATGCACAGGCTTGTGATGCCTGACGTAATACAGGCTCGCCAAAATGCCTCTGTAGAGCACCAGGTAGCGGCTACTTTAGGCTCTGATGGAATACGATCTCTGTCGCAACTGCCTAACTCAGCCTCTGTAGCATAAAAGCCATCACAGATGGTAAAGTTGACGAAGGAACGCAGCTTTGCTCTGAAACATCTTTATTTACAAAATCAGGCTGAGACTGCACATGGCCCACTGGCAGTAGTTTGGGAAACTCTGAAATAACATATTCTCCGGGACACCGAGGGTGAGGGGAAGGGAACATAAAAAGATTTAAGATAGCTGAGGAACTCAAACCAAATACCCACAATGAATGTAAACGTTAATTGTTAAATCATGAACTAAAACTAATAACAGTAATAAAGTGGGGGTGGGATGTAGAGATGGAAAGAGGATGGTAAGTGGACAGGATATGAAAAGAACGAATATGGACTATGTTCATCTACTTATTCCTTAAATACAAATTTCATGTACAGCAGTCATACTTTGAAAACCAACATAAATAGTTCTTTAGAAATTGAATAGAAAATATTTCCCTCTCCTAAGAATACTGTACCAAAAATTGGTAACATTGACCTGTGTGGAGAATTCTGTGCCAGCTTAGATTTGATAATATGATATTCTATGAATTTCTAAAATTCTATCCTTATAAAACTACATTTATAACAAAAACTCAGTTAACAACAATTTGTGCATCCCCAGCTCCCCCTCATGGTGTCATTTTACTTAATTGTAAACATGACAATCACAACCAAGAAATTGACATCAGCGCAAGGATATTAACTAAACTACATAATTATGCAAATTGTACGATACAATTAAACCTCAAGCCCTCTGTAAATGTCACATTTTCCCACAAGGGTAGCGTATTTTTTGTTTGCTCATTCTACAGCCCACGATTCCATAGTCAATTTGGTTGTTCGGTCTGGTGATCTGTGACCTCTTCTCGGTATTTCCTTGCTTTTCACGACCTTGATTGTTCACGTGTTCTGTGCTGTGTCTCTCAGCTGGATTTGTATGATGGTTTCTCAGGATGAGACTGAACTTGTGCAGGTGGAGCAGAGATGCAGCTGAAGTGTAGGTCACACCAGTTATAAATGAGGTGCATTCATCTTCCTCCTCAAGGTGCTAACCTTGATCTCTTCATTAGGATGAGTTTCTTTCTGGTAAAATTACTGATTTTGTTCCTGTAACTAATAAATACTTTAAGGGTGATACTTTGACATTACGAAAGTTACCTGTTTCTCCTTAAAATTTTGCTTGCTAATTTTAGCGTCTATTGCTTTTTGTTGCATGTACTAAAATAAGATTGCTGTTCTTCATAATTATTACCATGGTCTGTGCAACTTTTCTCAGAAGTTTAAAAAAATAATGGGACTAATAAAAAAAATAAAGTCCCCATATCTACATAGTTTTGTCATCAGGATAGTAAAGAAAATACAGTTGTTTCCTGTGCAGATAAGTTTTAATGCCCAAGCAGGCAGGCAGTCAGGGGCAGCCACTATGAATGTTAATTGTGTAGATGTGCTGGAAACCCTTTGCACGTAGGAGGGATCGCAGATACTGAGACAATGCCAGCAAAATGTAGAAATGCTGTCTCTCAGGTGTCCTGGGAGGCCACACAAGCTGCAAGGGCTGGCTTTGCCAAAGGTCATTGAAATGTAAATTTAAAAAGAGCCACGGAAGAATAGCCCTTTCTTCCTCATTGATTGTTACCTGTCCGTGCAGTACTGAAAATCTCTGACACATATGAGAAAGATTGGTCTGAAAAGCAGAAGATACGAGTGAGAAGAAAAGCTTCCAGGCTTTGGGAGCTAGGGATGGGAGGCTATGCTGCCTGCACCTGAAACATTTACCCTTCTCAAGAAAGGTTATGTTGGAAAATAACCCAACCCCTTCTGGAGCATTATGGAAAATAATTCTAGCCAAAGTAATTCTAACGTGTAAGGGATATTTATGATTATCTTAGTAATTATAGTATCAGAAACTCCACAAGCTAGGTGGGCCTGTCACAGTATCTGGCCCTTACTACTTAGAAAGTTTTTAAAGTTTATTTTTTATTAGTATGTGAGTACAATATATTGTAACTACTTTATTTTGAAGGGTTGGGGTCTGTGCACAGCACATCTCAATTATTTTTACTTCTTCATCCTCTTACTGTCCTCTTGTCTCCCCCCATCCCCAAATCCCCTTCCATTCTCCATAGTCTACTACTCTGTTCTGTCATCTATCTTTTATTTGTTCTTTATTGTTATTTTGGGTTTCTCATATAAAAGCAGCCATGTGATATTTTATCTGTGCCTATTTTATTTAGCATTGTGATATTAGCTTGCATCCATTTTTCTTACAAATAACACAATCCTATCATTCCTTATGTCTGAGGAGTACTCTACTATACACATTTACCATGTCCTGTATTTCCTGACCCATTCATCTGCTGATGAGCATATAGACTTCTTCCAAGATTTATTTTGTTTATAACCATGACCATCAGTGTCTCACTATAATATGATATATTTAAATATTTAGGGAAAATATCCAGAAGAGATATAGCTAAGTTAAATGGAATATCTACTTTTAGTTTTTTGAGGAGTCTCTGCACTGATTTCCATAGTGGTTGTACTAGTTTACATTCCTACTCTCCATGTGGCAGGTGCTTAATAACTGAGGTTTGAGTAACAAAACTAAGGAAGATAAAAGGGCTAAGAGGATGGTCGGCATTTTCCTCTTTATCTTCCAAGCTCATCCAGGATCCAAGATAAGATGGGATCCTTCTAAGTGGGTCCTACAACTAGTGAGCCCCTGAGTGTTCCAAGCAGATGGATTGTTGGACCTCAGTGGACATGAATCAGCCAATGTGCATTGTGCTACAAGGTGGGTCACTAAAGAGGAGGTGTTACCATGCTTCCAACAGAAGCCAGATGGTCATCTAAGACCATGGACCATCCTGGCAGATGCCACAAATGGTAAAGCTCTGAGGGAGACAGAAAGCTGTTTGTGTGTTCCCAAAAGTAACCCTCAAGAAGCCTTGACTGATCTTAATAGTAAAAGAAGTTAATTTTGAATATCTACTATGTCTTCAACACCCAACAAGAAAATGTAGTCAGAGATTGAGATAGTTAATAACATTTTTTTTCAGTACCAGGGATGGAATTCAGGATCTTATGCTTGCCAGGCAGGCATGAAGGTTAATAACATTTTAAAAATAGAAATAAAAATATCTTTTTTGTCTCTGCATACT
Organism: Petromus typicus; assembly: GCA_004026965.1. Lineage (NCBI taxonomy): Eukaryota > Metazoa > Chordata > Mammalia > Rodentia > Petromuridae > Petromus > Petromus typicus. The sequence goes on along the minus strand of PVIR01020558.1, from coordinate 13,233 downwards.
TAAGATTAAGAAGTATAAAATCTCCAGGGTGGGGCCACAGTGATGACATAGTCAAGGAGCACTACAGCAATGGTAAAGAGGCAGAAACCTTTGCTCTTAACCTGCTACTCATTAAAAGTGCGATTTGTGTTTTCTGGAAAAGTCATGTACTAAAAAGTCATTATTTGTTATGAACCATGACTTTTTACTTGGGCCTGCAGGTGCCTGATCGATAACTACAGACAGAATAAAGCTTGGCCTTCATTTTAGATCTTCTGTTATAGTAGATATTGGGTCCAATCTCTGCCTATGGGAGTGTTGATCATTTAAGAAGTGACTTTCTAGGAGCTGTCCAGACAGGGCAGATGGACGCTGAATTTACCCAACTCCATTCCACTTTAAGAGGACACTAGGAGAAGAGGTTTACAGGAGCATATTAATAAACCCAGCCGACTCTAAATGCTGTCCTACACTTGGGATCACCCACTCTGCCGGTCAGGCAGCGCCTATGTGACCAAGGTCATCCCAGAGGCAGTCCCTCCCTGGGAAGGAAACCACCCTTCAGATATAAAGGTTTCAGAATTATGACACCTGGGCTGAGATAATAATTACCTGAACCCCAACCTACCAGTCCTTGAGAGCTTGTCTCCCACCTTTTTGGGGGGACCAGTCTGAACCCCTATATTAAAGTGTGCCTTCCCCAGCCACTTACAATGGAGTTCTATCCTGTCTTTCCTCTCATCTGCCAATTAAAGCATTTTCCATTGTTCAAAAAGGAAGCAAGTACTTGGTTGAGTGCGTTGCCTTCACTTTTAAATTCTGTGGAACAGTAGGAGATTGAGGTGAGGATAAGCACACTGCCGTTAGTTAAGTAAGAATAAATGTGCAACACACATGATTCATAGGTAAAAAAAAAAAATTGACTTTCTCTGTTTTAATGTTTATATTTATACATATAAATAGATATATGTGAAACCTGTTTTCAACTGTTCTTAATTTTAAAAGATTATAATTTTGTGTTCTTAGTTTTCAACATGAAGTTTTATACAATAGGAGTCACTTTCCTTGTTGCTGGGATAAAACTGCAACGACCCACAGCTCAGAGAAGGGAATGTCTGTTTTGACTCTCACTTTGTAGCACTATCTGTCTGTTGTCGGCTGGTTCCAAGGCCGGGCAGCTGGGCAGAGAAAATCCGGCTCACCTTATGGAGAGCACGAAGCAGGAAACATGTAGGGAGGAGTTGGGGGGGGGGGAGGCGTAAGCTTGCAGACCATCGCACTGGAGATCTGTCTGCTCTCCCGGGCCGTGCTATTCCCAGCGACCAACCAGCCACACCTCCCAGTGATCCAGTCACCTCCCAGAGGCATCAGGTTGTAGGGGTCATTTTTGATCCAAACAATAACCGAGTAGAAGAGGCCACTGGCTGTAAATTCTGCCTGCCTTGGTTAAAACACAGGTAAAGCACCACCCTTTTTGCAGAATACCACTGTGTGTTCCAGCTCCACCGTGTGCCCCAATTCTTGCTCTTTAGAAGAGTCAGATGATAATTTCTCCACTGCTGTGATTACATCCCTAGTCTGTAGGACGTGGCATAGAAGAAAAGCCAGACCCAGGTGGCACATGTCAATTAGCAAGTAAAATAGCTATGCTGTTTCGGAGAAATCAGGAAAGTTAACCCACGTATGCCCCAATTTTTATTTCTTCCCTTTGAACCCTGTGTCTCCCATATATGCATATATTATCATTTTGGGGGCCATAGGGAGGTTATAAGAATTATATGGCAAAGCTGTGTGAGCTTAAAATAGAAACCTATTATTGGAGTTACTGTCACTTCTGATTTTAATGAAATCAGCAATAAAAAATAGGAGAATGGAGGAAAATAAAGACTTGTAACTGAGAATACAATGAAAATCAGGAAAGAAGAAAGATCTCATTTCAGCCTTCTAGTTCCTGCAAGTGCAAACAATAAACTGCTGATTTTGTAGAAAGAAGTGTGAGATGGTGAGGGTTGAAGTAAAGGGAGTATACGGCACGATTTTGTTCTGAGAAATCAATTGCTGCAGAACCACGACCGGTAGCTAACGCTAGAGTACATAGTAAGACATGAGAGAATGTTCTTTCATAGAGATAGTAGCGATTACCTTGTAATTTTTCAGGACACTTCTGAGTACATCCCATAAATAGTCATTTAGACCAAGCCCATCAAAAGGAAATCCAGAATGAAAAGAAAGCCTGCCTGTCCTCAGCCCAGGGTCTAGAAGAATGTAGAGAGGGTGATGAGTCATGCTTCTACTTTCAGACTTGCCTGCAGTTTGACACAAGTGCTATTTTCACATCTATATCAATGGTGTTATTAATTTTTAAATTGTCATAGTATTTAAGTCTTGAATGCAGAGGAATCACACGGCTTGAGCTTATTTATGAGAAAGCTCTCTGAAGGTTTAAAATTTGGAAAAAGGACAAAATAATAGTGATCACTGCACAGGATTTTAGGTTCACAACCATTTCTCAAGAACTTCTTTCAGCAAGAAGTCCTTATTGAAAGCAGAGCCTGAAACCCCAGGGCATTTTCTGAGATGGCCAAGGTGGAGCTTGAATACCGTGTTTTGAACCCACGTCCTGTACTCTTGATTCCCGTGGCACGGATGCTACGACGTTTAATATTCGCTTGCTCTCTAAATTTGATTTTTCCCCTCATGTGTCATTTCCTAGGAAAAACTAAATCGTTCCTTCTCCCTCAACACTGATGTCTCTTTCTCCCAGTACTGGGGCTGAACCCAGGACTATGGCTACAACGCCTCTCCACATCATTTGTTTCAAATTTTTGTCAAGGTCTCACTAAGGACCCAGATCACCCAGACTGGGCTTGAACTTGTGTCTCTGTAGCTCCAGCCTCTCAGAATGGTGGGATCAGAGGCATGTACCCCCAAACTTGGCTTGAACTTTACTTTTAAGTTAGATTTCTAACTGTTTGGGGTGTGTTGGAGGGAACAGTAGAACATGGTATTCTTAGAAATTTAATTGTAAGCTTATTATCTTTCCATAGACTTGGGGAGCTGGGGACTAAGTGAGTTAATCGAGTCCCCTGCTCCTGCTGTGATTTGAACAATTTGTTACGTACTTACCTGCTGTTACTCAAGTGTCAGCTGAGCATGTGACTTCTAACAAGATTGTGGTCACATGGTGACATGTGGAGGCTCTTTGTAGAGAAAAACACAGTAATAGAACAAAACTTGTAATGCAGTACAACAGGAAGATTCCGTGCCTTGAAAACCTCAGTTACTCTTATGGTGTTGGACTTTCGCATGCAGCTGTATTTACTCTGGTATTTCACCTGGACATGGTGTTTGCATTAGGTTATTTATGCTGTTTTTTGTGGATATGGTGCATCTTTGACACATCATTATATTAAGTAATACTGATCATAGAGGTAAATACATTGAATTGCTTAGTGAAAGTTGCAGTAAATTTTTGATGAAAGTCAGGATAACAACAGTAGATAAGAAATAGTACATAACTCAGGAAGTGAGAAGAGAGGATATTCAGTGTTCTCACCTTGCCCAAACTGATGAAAAAGACACGTTTAATCTGATTTAAACATCACACAGTGCACGTGAACTACATCACATAGTATCCCATTATCACAGATAATTTTTATGTTTCATGTATCAAGTAAAATGCAACTTTAAAAATAGATTGATTTGATGGTAGTACAGAATAAGCAGTATGAGTCTAGTTTCCTTCTTCTCCAGGTGGATAACGAGTTGTCCCAGCACCACTGGCTGAATAGAATGCCTTTTCTCCATGGGTGTTTTGGCCCTTTGTCAAAAGGTGATGACCGAGAGTACACGTGGTAGCTTCTGTGTCTTCTGTGCCATTAGTCCACACGTCTATTTTTGGTGCCACTTTCATTGTTTTTGTTACCACCGCTTTGTAATATAACCTGAAATCAGGAATGTCTCTGCTGTGGTGTTTTTGTATCAGATTGTTTGGGGTGTTCTGAGTCTCTTCTTGTTCCACAGACATTCTGAAAATATATTTTTTTTCCTGGATCTCTGAACAACGTTGTTGGTTCAAACACAACAGGGGTTGTCTCCATCTTCTGATGTCCTCTTCAGTCTCTTTCTTCAGAATTCTTTTTTTGTTTTTGTTGTTGATGGTGTTGTTTCTATGAGGTCTTCCACCTCCTTGATGAGGTTGATTCCTCAGTATTTAATTTTTTTGGAGGCAATCATGACTGTAATTGTTTTCCTGATTTCTCTCTCCTTGGATTCATTATTGGTGTACAAGAATGCTATTGATTCTTGTGTATTGATTTGGTATCCTGCCACTTTGCTGAATTTATTGGTTTCAGAGTCTTCTAGTAGAGTTTTAGGTCTTCCATGTAAAGGATTGCCTTACCTTCAAATAGAGATAGGTTTACTGCGACCATTCCTGCTATGATCCTTAATATTTCTCTCTTTTCTGACTAAACTGGCCAAGGTTTCAAGTACCCTATTCAACAGGAATGGTAAAAGTGGACGTGCTCATCTGCTTCCTGATTTTAGAACAAAATCTTTCAATTTTTCTCCACTTAGCAAGATGTAGGACAGGTTTGTTTGCCATATATGGTTTTTATCACTGTGAGATAAAGTCTTCTGTATCTGTTTTGTTAGGAAGTCAGGTATGACATGCTTTCTCTTGCATGAGAAAGCAGATAATATAAAGAAAGAACAGATAGCAATCATTTTGGAGAAAGGAAAGGAAAATTTAGGCGGGGAGCAGACAGAAAATAATGAACATAATAGTCTTCCTACATGAATGTAGACACATACCAAGAAGGATATGAAGAAATAAAGTCAGGACAGTGAACTTATTCCCATTTGGGGATAAGAATTATTTAAGTATAAAATAATGTTTGGGCTTCTAATACCCTTATGTCTTGATTTTTCAATGTGTTTCTGTTACTTTAATCTTCTTAGGGAGAAGCACAGAGCAGATAGTCAATAAATGTTTACCAAGTGAAAAAACAAAAACAAGGAGATTTGTAATTGAGAAGGATTTAGAATGTTGGCCTGGTGTAAGTTGCTTCTCAGTGCTTGAAGTTTTTGTTGAGCAAATAGTGTTTGAGTTTGAAGAACAGGAAGTCCAGTTCTCTTCTTTCACAATTGTCTCCATGATGTAGATATATAATAAATAAGATGTGTGTATATGTATTGTCTACCCTGAAATTTCTTTTGCAAGAGAGGAATACTGAGGATTGAACACAAGGCCTTCACATTGAGCTACCACTTGATTTTATTTTGCTAATTTATTTATTTATTTGAGATAGAGTCTCAGTAAATCATTAAATTAGCAAGGCTGAGCTTAAATTTGCCATCTTCCTGCCTCAGCCTCTCAGAGCACTACAGGCAAGTACCACCATGTCCCACTTCTAGCCCTAAAGTTTTTAAAGATTTCTTTATCACAATACAGTTGGGAGCGGTAATTTCATTGTTTATATTTTATTATAGAACCTTACTTTAAAGATATGGTATAAATGTTAAAAGATGCATATATCAGGAAACCAAAGGTTTCTCATTGACACACAGAGCTGTATTAAAATAGAATCAGAGATAATTTTCATCTGGTGTTCAGTCTCCTGTTGAGAATGTTAAAATGTTTTAAAATTCATGGGAATCATCAGCACTCAGAAGAATCACATCTTTGGCGATGAAAAATACATTGAGAGATTTTAAAGCCTGTACAAGCTGCCACTGAAGCTTATTATTTATGAACTCTTGGCTCTTTAAAATCGAGAACAAAGCAATTAACTACCATTTCACACCTTCATTAAGACTAAGAACACAATTTGCCAGCCATTGTAAATTTCAAAGTATATTCTTCACTTAAATTTATAGTTCCATTGTGTGGAAATTTTTCTTTATTCAAAAGAAGGTTGGAAAATGAATCCCTTTATTTTTTCACTGAAAACAGGTAATGTGCACCAATTTTCTTCTTAAAACAATGAGCTTAATAAGCCTCATTGTAAAAGGTATTGCGTGTCCAGTGCCGGCCCATATGCTGCACAGGCAGGCTCCAGGCGGTGGGGCGGGGCGACGCGCAGCTGGTCAGCCAGGCACTGAGTGTGCTGGTTGGGATTTTGCAGAGGTGCAGCTTGGGGGCTCACATGGACACTTACCTGTGCCCAGGGCTTCCTACAGACCCCTCAGACCTCCTGGCCATCTGCACAAGCTGCTGCTTGTGCTGCCTGCTAACCTAAGCGCTCTTCAATGAGCTGACAATAGAGTAATTAGCTCCAGCTTACACTCATGGGGAGACTTGGATTTGAATGGCAGTGAGTAATCTGACAAGAATTTAGGCCCTTCTTTTCCTCTCCCCTACACTCTGCTCAAACTAGTAGGAATCAGGGACTGTTGAAGGGTAGATAAGATGAGTGACTTCATGCCAACTCATTGGAAGTCAACACCTCTTGTAACAGAAAGGTAACATGATGTTCTTTGATTTTCACCCTTGCAAGCTGCTTAAAGAGGAATTAGAATTTGACCTATTTTCTTTGATCATTAGATCTCAATACTGTCATCCCTTTCTTCCTGTTCCTATTGCCTGAGCTAGATCCCTGTTTTTTTCTCTCAAGCTACCATATCACTTGGTCCTTTCTCCTTCAAACTTTTCCTCCAGCTGTTCAAAACAGACCTCTGTTCCTTATCATCCTGCCGATCCAAACAAAATAAAACAGAGAAAGCATCATTGCATGACTATGTGTGAGCACAGGAGGAATTCGCACAATCCTGGCGTCTTATGGTTCCCACCCAGCTGTAGTTTCACTTACCTTCCTGTCCCATCAGGAAGTAACTCCAAAACAGAAATGACAAGTAAAGCAGGAAAGATAGTAAGAAACAGAGATTGACTTATTGGAAGTTGGAAAGAGGATGAGGGGAAGCGAGAGTGGGAAGAAAGGAAAGCAGAAGAAAAGGCATGGAAAGTGATTGAGTTACAGTGTACAGATGTACAAACTTCCCAAAGTAAAGATAATTGTTATGCACTACAAAATTCTGCTAATGAAAAGAGGTAAATTTTAATTCAACTATTTCATGAAATCCTCCTCCTGCCTCAACCTCAACATAGACTAGTCAAAGAACACTGAGATCTGTTATAGTTAGTGGTCTGTAGGAAGCATTTTGATTAATGAAAATATAAGCCCTAGGTGGATCTTGCCCTCAAGTAACAGATGTTTTGTAGTCAGATAGGACACAGATGTACCTATCCAAAGTGAAATTATGTTACAAGAATGACTAAATCTTTGTAGATTTTATCGAATTTGGTCAGAAAATGTGTATGTAGTGTAGACTGGCATACCTGATAGGAAAACCAGTTCAAGAGTCTTCTATCTTCCTTTCCTGTCTCCTTTTATTTCATTTTTTAAGTATTTAAAAATGTATTCTGTATGTATTTTCTCACATTCCTGCTATGGATCACTAGTTTTCTGGTCTGGAAGAAATTTCTTGCTCTGTTTATCCAAAACCCATTGTAACACTAACATACAACCTGATCAAAGCTCAGGCCCTAACGCTGTATGATGACGCTACCCTTCTGGGAGGTCCTGTACCTCTCCTGTGCCTCCACCAACCCACACTCTGTTGGGATGGGGCATTGGGAGGCGGTGTGTCTCCTTCATAATCAGATCACACTCAATGGAACTGTAACCTTGTCCATCTAGACTGAGGTCCCAAAACTTGTTACTCAATGAATCTTTCTCCTCAAAACTCTGTCCTCATTTCTTCTTATAATATTTTTGAGAATTGTAGCTTTTATTTTTTTTATTGGTAGAGGTTTGGGATACATAATAATTACAATCAACCTAGGTGATTTCTACATATCCACATTACATCTTGATCTTTTTACTCATCCTCTTCTTACCCCCTACTTCCCCTAACCCTTCTCCACAAAGTGTGTCTCCATGTTTCCTAAAATGTCTTTTTATTTTAGTCTTTACATCATTTCCATTTTGTATCTCTCATATTAGAGAAACCGTGTAATATTGAACCCTTCTTACTGACTTATTTCACTTAATATTATGGCATCCAGATCCATTCTTTTTTTTTTTGTAGAATGCCTCATATTTCTTCTTCTTTATTGCTCATAATACTCCATCATGTATACATACCACTATCTTCTTTATCCATGTATCTGTTGCTGAACATATGGGTGGTTTCTAGTATTTGGCTATTGTGAGTTATGCTGCAGAAAGGCTAGGCATGGATGGATCACTATAATCTAATGTAACCTTTAGTTCTTTCAGAAGGATTTTAGTTGTTTGAGGAATTTCTATGTTGATTTCCATCGTGGCTATATTAATTTATATTCCTACCAGCAATGTAGAAGGTATTCTTTTTCTTCCACAACTTTCCCTGCATTTATAAATTTATCTTTTTGTAAAAACTTGTCATTCTTTTTCTTTTTTTAAACTTTTATTTTCCCTTTGTGTAATGTCAAGTGCTCAGACTATTAGATGTCAATTTTCTCACTTGTAAGTTGGACATAATAGCACACAGACTATGTGATAATGAGTGGGATAAAACATATCAGTATATGAGAATCTCTCCCATTAGATAGTAGCAATTGAATAAGCTGAGAAAGGAAAAGAAAGTGCTCAGAGTCTGCAGAGGGGACTGGAAAAGCGAATTGGTTCCTCCCTGGAGGTGCAGGCGAATATACAGATAGGAAATATGGAAAACATTATATGAGAGAGAAAAGGTGAGAAAGGTCTTTCTACTGGAGAGAAATTTCAGGTTCACTTGGATGTTTCTGAAAAGTAGCACATCTCGCTGACTTTCATCTGCTCTTGTTCTTGTTTCCTTGTGTCCTGGGAACCTGGCATGGGCTGAGAACAGCTTGCGGTTCATGGAGCAGTGTGACTCATCCTGAGGTGGATGAATCACACTTTGGATCCTTTTAAATGCAGCCCTCCTCAGACATCCGCACACTGAGAATGAAGATAGGAAAACAGAAGGAAAACTGATCAATGGAGAGCCAAAGTAGACGAGCCTGACCACGCTGACACTAACAAAACTTTTCACCGTATGTGTGTCTTATCATCCCTGTCACCACATCTCTCTGTAGAAAAGAAAAAGAAATTCATGAAGGTCATCAACAAATTCTCCCTCCTTCCCATCTCCATTTTCACTTTTTTTTTTTTTTTTACACATAAAAATAAACAGGAACCAACATATTATGGTGTTGATTGTCAGGGCCTGAAGAGGATAAGTCTCACAGACGCTCCTTCCCCATACTATTGTCAAAAATATCCAGGGGAAAATACTCTTTAAATCTAAAATTTTTACTTACCTTTGTAACTGTTTTGAAATAATTTAGTTTTATTTTGAAGTAGCAACAACAAAGACATACATATATGATTATCAAAGAAAGAGGTTTAAAAAGGTGAAGAGTATGAATGATAAATAATTTAGATCACAAAGTATATTAGTTTTTTTTTTTTTTCTGTGTACCAAATTACGTACATGTAAAAGAGCACTTAAGGATTACGTCATAGTTCTGGCATCAAGAGGCCGGCCATGGTGCCGCAGACCTCCGTCCAGGGTCTCCCAGGCCGCAGCACAGGTTTCAGCTAAGCTGCGTTCTCCCCGGGAGGCTTGACTGGGGAATTTGTTGTCAAGCTCCTGTGAGTTTTAGAATTTAGTACCTTGCAGCTGCACGAGTGAGGCCCCTGCATGAGTGAGGCCGCGCCATAGTCTAGGAATACCCGGGGTCCTACAAGCTTCTGAAGTTTTCCACCATGGCGGCTTCTCCGCACACAGCCATCGGTCACACCGACAAGCGCGTTTCCAGCTCGAGTCAGCCAGGATAGAATCTTACATAAAGCAATGGTGTCATCGCCAGGGCATGTCACTGTGTGTTGTGTTTTCTTGGTTAGAAGCACTTTAGGGGTCCTGACTGTCGCCAAGCTGGTGACACAAAGGCATGGAGACCCCTAGGAGTCACGGAAGGCCTGTGTACCGCATAGCTCCATGGACCTCCGGGGGAAGCCCACTAACGTTATCTCAATATCAATTTATAGAGACTTGGTCCTTCTTAGGCAGAATAATTCCCAATCAGCATTGTGACTGTGCCATCATGGTATTTGGGTATTTAAGTTAGATGCCTTTACAGCAAGAAACTTTTCAATGTAATGGAAGAGCAGTTCATAACAAGACAAATATCATTAAGCTCTATAATTTACATTTACATTTTTAGTTAAGAATTTTGTATTTGAGTCAACACTTTCATGAGCCAGTTTTTTTTGTTTCTTTCAGTGGAATTAAATAAAAATTTTATGCAATAAACAAGAATGGTTCTGTGTGGAATGGAGCCAGCTGGTGAAAACTAAACCTTATCTCATGCCAACATCCATATTTGAAGATCAGCTACTTACTAAAATGTTAATAAGTAAGTCGTGGATTGAATAATTGTAAATTAAGATTTTTATTAACTTTTTAAAATGTTTAAAGTTAATTTGGGTTTCAAATAGAGAGGAGCTATATTTTTAGCTCAAATAAAAAATAGTTCCTGGTGAATAGCATGCAAAGTTAATGACAAATCCATTTTAAGCCTTGATTGGGGATATTTTCAATAGTAGGCCTATACTATGCATTGGTGATTGTATTAACTATATATTGATACCTTAAAAATTACCCCGATTTAGCAAATTAAAGTTTCATAAATTAGCCCATTTTCTGAAGATCAGGAATGCAAAGCAGTTTAGTTAAATTCTAAGGGCTCAGTCTCATCAAGGAAGATGACACAACCATAGTGGCTGCGACTGTGGTCACTGCAAGCTTGTCTGAGCCTTTAGAATGCACTTTCAAGGTCCTTCATCTGGCTTAGCTGGAGGCCCTGGCCGCTCAGTCTGTGGGCCCCTTCGCGGGTCTACCCATCCGGCAGCCGAGGGCTTTCCCCCGGGGAAAGGGGTCCAACCAAGACAGAAATGTAGTGTTCTCTAACTTATTTAGGAAGTGAAGTACCATTTGTTATGGTTTATATTTGGATGTCCTCCACCCCAAAGCCTCATGCAGATGAGGTGGGACTTTTTTTTTCACTAATAGTTGAATGTGAAATGTGTGATGATGGGGTCAGGGGCATGTGAATACTAAACCACTATATATATATGAGTCATTAGTTTGTCACGGCCCTATCTCTGTAGTCTAAATAAGACAAAGGGAGCAGAAAGTTGCCCTTAAACTCTCTCTTGTGGCCGTTGCTCATGGTGGGCCCTGTGACCTGCCTCCTGTTACCTTTGCTGCCTTGTCTCTCCTCTGAGATGCCTGTTTTCAGCTTTGGAGCCAGCTGATTAGGTAGATTTCTCCCTCCCTTCCTACCTGTGGTGCTGAGGACTGAACCCCAAGTCTCATGCTTGTAGGACTAGAACTCTCCCATGAGTGATGCTCCCAGCCCTAGGTGGACATGTTTCCAATAATACCCCGTAGCCCTTTGATGCTGAGTGGGATGAGTAAAGTGACTTGACCAGCTGGGTGATACCAACTTGTACTGAAACAACTGACAGTCTGCACTGTCCCTTCCAGTCCCGGTAACACACGTATGTGTGTTTCCTTTGTCCCTGTCCCCCATCACCTGGAACTCCTTTTGCTGCCTGCACAATGCTGCCCGTCCTTCAAACCTCCATCAAATGCTGCTGCTGTCTTCACAAATATGTTTATTATTCCAGCTCAACCAAATGTTACTATTCTTATGAATTGTATCCTGGGATGTTTTTAATTTATCTTGTCTACCTAAAACTTTTTATATCCCACCTTACACTTAATCAACTTCTTATTCTTTATTTTGGTCAAGTTAATGAGACAGCATCTCCTCAGCATTTATACTGTAAATATTATAGCAGTTGTAGAAATATTAAACATTATAGTAATACTATAGTAGAAATTAATATTTATTTAATATTAATATTAAATATAGTAATATAGTAGAAATAGTAAATATTATAGCAATTGTAGAAAAACAGCGAATTACTATAGGAAAGGGAATATGGCATGTCACACAGAGCACTTGTTGGAAGGGTCAAAGGCAAGGAAAAGCCTGAGGGATGGCCTGACATAAAGGGTAACCGGCACTGGCAAAAGTATGTGTTAAGATTAAGAGAAGGGGGAAAATGATAGAAACCTGCTTTTGATGGCAATTCTTATTTACTGATCATATAGACCTAGTGCACCCAACTATTGTACTGCAACAAATGCTTTATGTAATTGGAATTATTTTACAATGCAACTCTTAATCTTAATATGTGTGTGTGTGTATGTGTGTGTGTGTGTGTATGTGTGTGTATGTGTATGAGAGAGAGAGAGAGTGTGTGTGTGTGTTTGGTACTTTATTCATCTTATAATTTAAAAAAGTTTCTTTGTACTTCTGTCTTTTCTCAAAGTGTAGAGATCCAAATTGAAAACTATTTTATATCTATCACACTCTCAATTCCTGAATTCTTCTTGTTGCACTCTTTTATCATAGAGTGGTGATGGCGAACACTGTAGAGCTTCTGGAATTAGGAGCAGCTCACTACTGCTATATATGTGGCGCAGCTTGGCCGCTGCATTTCAAAGACATGATTACCATTTTCTTCAGCCTGCGAGGCCCATCACAGTGTCTGGTCTTATCTACTGGACCGTCTGAGAATATTTGTTTTCAGAATGAAAGTAGATATTTATTAATTTGGATTGGTTAACAGAAGGTAATACATGGTAACTTGCCTACAAAAATTTGTATTGCTTGATAGAAGTCATTGTGAATATTAAGAAATAATTGAATTTGTGAATTGGTTCATCTTCGTATAAATTCCAGACATTTCATCATGACTTAGAACCTAAATAATCTACACGACGCCTTCTCCAGCTTCAGGTGTGCCCCTCCACCCGCTGTACCCTTTCCATTTCCTAAACTCACTACATTGTTTCCGTCTCTGGACTTCTGCTCATGTTATCTCCTTCCCCTAGAATGCTGCTACCACATCCCCCATATTGGACCAGTCATATTATTGAGTTTTAATTTGAATACTAACACCGTGAGGGATGGCCTGTGACTCCATTCTGTGAACACAGCCCCAGCCAATTACTCTCTGTCCTAACACTCATCATCTATAACCGTACAGTAACATAAAACTGGCATTTTTATTTGTTGACTTGCTCACTGACTCTCAGATTAACTTTTGAGTGCCCTGGGGCTGTGACCATATGTGCTTTATTTACCAACTCAGAACCAAGCATCTTAGA